>RJWJ010044110.1:0-12311 GCA_004363605.1 Indri indri | reverse complement strand
AAGAATGAGGCTTGGTCCCCACCTTTAAGAAAAAATAGATCTCCTGAGGCTTTGTGCCTTGCATGCGAGTGACGCCAAAAGGAACTGGAATAACACTGGGAGGGGCATGCACCCCAGAACTTACTTTTTTCTCCCCAGGTGGCCCAGTATATAAAGTTTGAGATGCCTGTTCTTAAAAGCTTCATTCAGAAGCTCCAAGAGGAGGAAGATCGGGAAGTAAAGAAGCTGATGCGCAAGTGAGTGTGGCCTCCAGGTGCTGAGTGGGTTTCCCCTGGGGCCTCGGCCAGAGGGACCTCTCTGTCAGGTGCCTCACAGGGACTGTGCTGAGCTGCTGCATGGTCCTGGGTCTTAAAGCTTTCTTTGGGGGGCTTTCCACTGACAAATCTGGACCTCAGATGGGGACGTGAAACTTAAGTGTGTTCATCTCTCTGCTTCTCGTGTCAGCTTCTCATTTTGATGTGGAATATCAAAATGTCTTTTGTCCCCCCCCTTCTATGGAAGGACCCTGAAAAGAAGGTGTTGGTTTCAAATTTCTTTGGAGTCTAGATTCAGAAATGGGGGAGGTGACTTTATCCTTATTTCCAAAGTGTGTGATCAGGCTCCCAGCAGAACACAGATGCCCACTCCAGGGAGGGTCTTTGAGGGGCATTTGATGAAGGGACTATTTACAGAGATTTGGGCAGAGTCTGGGGTCACCTTAAGGGATAGTGCAGCCCCGGGGCTAGCTGGTGTCACCACCCCTTGCCTAACTCTGGTTGAGGGCAAGGAGTGCTAACCAAGACCTAGAGGTTCTGAGATTCCAGGAAGGTCGTCTTAGCGGAAGTAGTCTGAGCTGCCTACCTCAAAAATCCTTTCTTCCCACCCTTCCTCCCTTTTAAACATTTCTTTTCTGGAAATTTCATTTGGATTGAAAAAATCCAGTAAAGCTTCTTTCTGGGGAGGATTTTATGATTTCTTTGCTATGTTTAGTCATAGAATAGACTGCATCTCATAGATATGGTAGAGTAAGTGATTGATTTTTGCCACTGGAGAATAAAGCCAATGCTACATTTGCTATATCAATGATAATAACTAGAATGTTATCAGTTAACATTTATTGAACACTTACTATGTCCTAAAGTTTAAAAATAGCTTTTGCAGTGCAGTGCAAAGCCCTGAGCATAAGGAATATGCCCATGTAGCCCTGAGCAATAGTGCCCACTCCAGTGTCTTCCATGCCACAACTCAGGGAAAATTGAATTCACCCACCAGCCATGGGCCTCCATGCCTAGTCATTGCTATGGCCTCTTCTGCAAAATGCAGGTTCTGATATAGGGTTGAAGCACATGCAGTTGCCATTTTTGTAGGTCCTCCAAAAAGGTCAAATATTGGCAATTTCCTATAATCCAGCCTAGGTGAGGGTCAACAAGCTACTGTGTATAGAAAGTCTTATGTACAGTGTCTTGGGCATAGTAAACACTCAGTTAATGGATGCTTACTATTGTTGTTATTTTTACCTTTTCATCCTCCTTTTGCCAGATGTTCTAACCATAGTAAAATAGTCTGATTTGGACTTGGCCTCTTTATCCCCTCTCATCCTGCTGTGGAAATGAACATAAGCAATACAGTGGCTAAAGAGTGGGCCAAAAATGGAAGTTTAGGGGCAGGACACTCAGCCCACACCATTACCTGGTGTTACCTGGAGTCACCTTGGTGTCATCTGGGTGGCTAGGAAGGTCTTGAGGAGGGCTGTGTTGCTGCCTGTTCTCCACTGGGGCCTGTTTCTTGTCCCCAGGTACACTGTGCTGCGGCTGATGATTCGGCAGAGGCTAGAGGAGATAGCAGAGACCCCCGCAACAATCTGAGCCACCGGAGTGAGGGGATCCAGACACCCCAGGAGCCACCATTGACATGAGCAGACCCACAGGAGGCCGGGTGCCTTCTTTCCATGGAAATGTTTAAATGTAAACCTCTCCAGCTCCGGACAAGCCACCGTTTGCTGCCTGGAGCAGGATGAAGACGTCAGCAGACAGCTCCCCATCCCTGAACCCTGCGCTCCTTTCATTCACTCACAAGGACTTTTGATTTAAGGAGGACGCCAAATGTGCGTGCGTGTTTTTACACTTGCGTGCAACACGCATGCAATACATGTCTGTGTGCCTACCTGACATTTTTACATGTAATTAAATTCCAAGCAACCAGCACAAGTGCCATGAGTCTGGCCCAGAAGTGCTGCCTGTGGGCAGGAAAATCAGAGGAGACGCTGATCTGAAGGGTTTTACATCAAAGAAAACCTCAAGTGCTACAGAGCAGCCACAGATATTTAGAAGGGGCAGGGGGTTCTCCAACCTTACCATTTGAGGTATTTATATGTTAGTTTAAATTCTCCCTGTATGCCTAGAAGGATCAGGGAATGTGAGACCCTTGGAAATTAACAAAATAACAGCCCCAATACCCTTAGGGCAAGTCTGATGGAAAGAAGAAGATAACCCATCAGTGGGGTAGATGTAATAAGCCCACAGATTTTTACACTGGAAACTTTGATTGTTTTGAATAACAAAGATGTATGTGATGTTCTATGTGGACCCCTGTAAAGAATGGATTCTGCCTGTGTCCCACCTCCGTGGCCACCTCTAGGAGACAGAGGCCACCTGCGTGTCTCTCTGCATGCCAAGCTGCTGGCACATCTCTCTGCTGCTCCCTCAAGTTGAAGGAAAGTTCTCATGAAACAAAGATCTTGGCAAGGGTGCACATGATGCTGACCAGCGAGTGTGGCCAGAGCATGGCTTCTTCTGGTGGCCAGGAAGTTTCCAAGTTCCCTCCTTCGTGCTGAAGGGCAGTGGCTACCAGCAGAGACGACAGGTGCCTTGAGCCCAGCCCATCTCCATATCATCAAGGGTCCTCCTGCACTTGGACTGGGGCTGTGTGTTTGAAGTCGAGGCTTTATTCTTTCCAGCCTCTCGGGTTCTTGCAAGTTGCCCTCACCTTGTGTGTGGAGATGGACTCCAGGAGTGAGGACTCGTCCTGCTACTGATCGAGGGTGGGGCTCAGGGAAGCTCTTTAGGTAAAGGTGTAGGGAAGGACAGAACGTCTCTTTTGGCTTCTCTGAGCAGCCACGCAGGTGATCTTTAGAGCCAACCCCAATGAGGGGAAAGGGCAGAGATGGTCTGTCCACTGTGGCCCACATAGGGAAGATTGCCAGGCAGCTGGGTGCACCAGTGTGGCTGATACAGTTTGAGGAGACACAGACGATGCTTGGAGCTGGGTGCCTGGCTGGGGAGATCAACCGGGCAAGACCAGGAGCTCCTGACAACAGCATCTCTGAGCCTTGCTGGGGTAGGGGCCCTCCCCTCCTCTTCTCCGCCTCCTATCCAAGGAAGGTTTGCAGAGCTGGGCAGTTGAGGAAAGGAGAGCCACTGGCTGGTGCCTCCAAAGGAAGGTGGACCCTTTCAGCAGAGCCGTTCCTGCCCCGGGCACCCTTCTGCCCCCTACTCATACGTATGGCCGTTGTAGAAGCCCCGCAGCTGTGGTCTCATCGTAGACTGCAAAAAGATGGCATGCTGCCACCTGGCATTTTGCTGGGGGTCTCTCATGGGGACACTACCACCAGCCCCGTAGGGCGTGGAGTGGAAACCCAGAGGGGCTTAGTCTCAATCATACATCTCAGTGGGCTCCTGCAAAATGCACAGAATTGGGGACAAAAAAGACAAGGAGAGGCTCCCTTTGTCACAGATGGGAAAGAGCAGCTTTGTGAACGCAAACATACCTCCTGAGTGTTGCATTTGAGAAGATGATTTGGAGAGCAGCTCTTCCAGTACTTTATATTTTGAATGTTCAAAGCCTTCATTGGCCCCAAGAATTCTCCTTGGGGCCTGGGGGTGGGGGAGAATTTCCACAAAGCAAATTACTAACCACTAACTCTTATTGGACAGCTATTTCTGGTTTGTAAATGTTCTCTTTAATTTGCACTAGCGCTGTGATAGTGTTAAATATGGAAATGTTGCAAAATGTCCATTTTGCCAGATCACTTTCTGAGAAAATGATGCTAAGGTAGACTTAGCTTTTCAAAGATGGGGGGTAGGAGCTGGTCAGGGCAGGGAAGCGCAGAGAAATCACGTCCTACACAATGCACTTCCACTTTCCCATTTTGGCCCGCCCTGTTTAGAGATCATTTCTCTCGTCCTAATAAACCTGATCAGAAATTTTGGAAAAGTTCTTGGAAATAGCAGCGGTTGAAACAGAGACGTTTCTCCATGGTGTGGATGGGATTTTCTCACTGGTATCACATGGCCTTGCAGCTTTGAACTCCTCCACTGATTTGTGTGGGTTTATGTAACTGTGTGCAATCAACCCGAAATGGCGTAAAGAACAAAAGGCCAATTTATAGGGTTTTGTGAGGTTTTTTTCCCAACTTGGGAAAAGCAGTTTAGCCGCATCTGGGGCTTATGTTACAAGGTGATCAAGTGAAAGAAAACCTTGAGCCCATCTGGCTGGGATGGTGGAATTAAGCACAAGATCACATCCTCGCTCACATGAGCGGGAAGGTGAGGGCTTAACTGGGAAGGGTTACCTTGGGGAGGGGCTGAGAAGCACAAATGGTGGGCTTGCCTGGGCGTGTTGGTGGCGAGCGTGCACACGCGTCTCCAGGCTGGATGGACTTCAGCTCCGAGTTGAGGTTGAGGAGAGAGGATCTCAGATCAGCCACCCACCCATCCACGAGAAAGATGCTGAGGCTCGAGGTCCAGGTTTGGGTCTGAGACTTGCTGATGCTTCAGGGAGAAATATTTTTACCCTTCCCTCCTCCCCCCAGAAAAGAAAACAATACTCTCTCCTGGAAACCTCCAGATAAAGACATTTCATCATCATATCAGTGACTTATAATGAGCCCCCCAAAATCGGTTCTCCATGCAAAAATGTCTTCGCAGGAATCCTTTTCTGTGCCGTCAGGTGGTTATTTCGGAGCGTCAGGAGAGTGGAAGGGGAAATGAGCCACAGAAGGGCAAGGAACTCTCTTAAGAAAAGAGCGGCTCTCTTTCAAACAACACCGCCGCCAAAACAACAAAAAAAACCACATTTTATTTCAAAGCTCTGTAGCACGGAGAACATGGCATCACAGTTACACCTCCAAGAGAGAAATTTCTATGTGAACGGGGGAATTTCGGTGTCTCATGGTGACCAAACCCTGATATGAAGGATGACAGGAGATCACCCTAAGCATCCTTGATACAGTGGCACGAAGTTTCAAGTTTCTACCTAAATTGTTTTACGCGAAGTCTTGCTTCAGTTGGATGGGATGAGATGGGATGTCCTGGAGAGAGATATATATAAAAACGAATGTGGTACCCTTTCTTTCAGACGGAACTGAAAGCTGTACCTTATTGCAAGGGGAGGTTAAAGTGCCCATTGTGTTTTAACTGAGCACAAAAGCTGCACAAGCTATGAAGGGAGGGCCTCCGTCTGCCCTTGGAGTCCTCCCTGCACGTCGCAGACCTGTTCCAGGCTGATGTTTCTGGTGTGTAATCGCTCGTGTTTCCTAAGGGTTTCCCCACTCGTTTTAGCCTCGTGGAGTGTTCTTTTCTTAATCCTAACTTGTCTTTTCAGTGATGGTACATGACCTGGTTCAATGTTTGATTCTGGACTTATAAACCCATGCATCTAGGCATCTTAACATAATTTGACAAGGCCTCAGTAGGGAGCCGTACATTTTTGTAACGTTTTGATATGTTTTAATGCACCTGACTTAGCTCTGATTGAAATAAAGCACTTTGCAAAAAGAAGTCCTCTCGTGGATGGGTCTGTGCGTGTCTGCTGGGTGGGAGCTCTGTGTTGTGAGAGGGTGGCAGTACGTTTGGGGACAGCAATGTGAAGGTGCCCCCAGGAGATAAGTTAATTTTCTTCCCCCAGAGTTTATGGTTTGAATGTGCTTGAGCCTGGCCGTCACGTTCCCAATGGGAAGTGAGATGAGAACACCCTGTGATGAGTCTCTAGCTGAGGCCCCGGGGGACCAGGTGTTGTGGAAAGAGCTGGAAACTACTATTCACTGAGGCTGGATTTTCATCCCGACTCCACCCCTGGCTCTTTAGGACCTGGGACCAACTCAATGAACCTTTTTCTAGGTCTTGGTTTTCTCACTTGTAAAATGGCCAAGCCACACGCTGCAGGGTCTGGGGACCTGGGCTTGCCTCTGTTGGAGGCAGGTTCCCCGTGGCCCCAAGTATCAGACTTTCAGTTCCACCCTATAGTGTGGGGAAGGTTAATTTTATATGTCAATTTGGCTAGGCCACGGTACCCAGATATTTCATCAAATGCTAGCCTAGATGTCGCTGTGAAGTTACTTTTGAGATGAGATTAACATTTAAATCAATAGACTTTGAGCAGATTACCCTCCATGATGTGGGTGGGCCTCAACCAATCAGTTGAAGACCTTAAGAGAAAAGACTGGGGTTCCCAAGGAAGAGGGAATTCTGCCTCCAGCCTGCCTTTGGGCTCGAACTGCAGCTTTAGTCATGTGAGCCAATTCCTTAAAACAAATTCTCTCTTTCTCTTTCTACATACACACACACACACACACACACACACATACACACACACACACACACACACACACACACATCCTATTTGTTCTGTTTCTGTTTCTCTGGAGAACCCTGACTAATACAGAGGGGTGATGTGGTTGGTCCAGAAAGTCCAATATGTGATTGACAGTTGTCATCCTAGGAAACCTGGCACGAAGCATGAATAATGACCATAATAATTTGGCCTCTAGAGGAAGCTAACAGCCAAGACGAGATTTTTAATGATGCCTTCCCAAACAATGTATATTGATATAAAAGAAGAAAGAGAGAGAGAAAAGTTTGAATAAATCACATTTCCCTTTCAGTGTTGCTTCCACTTCCTATATTTAGTGCTTGTAGTCCAAAGTGATAGCTCTTTGATTGCTGCCTTAACTATGTTGGGTGAAATAGTTAATCAGTCAGTCAACCCTTCCAAGGCAGTCAGACTTTTGTACTGCCCATCATGTGGATGTAGGTGATAGAGACAGAACATGAATGGTTCCTTTGGGAGTCTCACCAAGACCCCCAATCAGGCAGTAAGCCTTAGAGAAGTTAGAGTGTCTAAGATCACCCAACAAATTCTAATAATTGCCGTCTGCCAAAGGAGCCAGCAGTTCTTGGCTTGCTTAATGGAAACAGATTTTATGAAATAATTTGATATTGTCTGTTTTAGGTAATAAAATTACCACTGAATGGAGTTTGCTGTGAGTATAAGACTTCACTGGGAAGTTTTGAATGCATTCTCATAGTTTGCTGGAATGTTTAAATGTAAGCAAACTCTACTGAAAATTGAACTTGAGTAAAATTGACATTGCTATTTTCATTGTAAAACTATGCAAAATAGGAATTATGACTTATGATTTATAAGTTATATAAGTATGTAAATTAACTTTATATAAGCAATGAATTATAAGTATATATTTTACAAGTTTATGTTAAATTTAGAAGTTTTAAAACTGTAGGCCCATTGGTAGAGACCATAAGTCTTGGTTTGCTTGGGACACTTCCAGTTTTTTCTGTTCTACTGTAATTATTAACAGCATTTTCTTCCACTCTCAAAATGTCCCAGTGTGGATGACAAATATGATCACCCTACATGTTGCCCAAAAAGCAGTTTTATCATAATTTTAATGAGAAGTTTTTAAGCAGCAGCCATAAGTTGGATTTTTCTTTCTTTCTTTTATTTTTTTGCTATCACAAACTCAGGACTGTACATAAGTTGGAATTTAAATGTTGTTAGAAGTGAAATCTAAACACATATTTTGGCAGAATGCAAAATATAATGTGGAGATTTTATATATCAATATTTTGCTGACACTAATTTAATTGTTCTTGCATTAGAGCAAGATCCATTTTTCTTACTGGAGTTTTAAAATTGGACCCATTGCCATTAACTCATGACTTTGGTTTTTTATTTTTGTCTTTTTTAATTTAAAATTATTTAATTTTCCAGTTTTATTGTGGTATAATTGATAAATAAAATGGTATATATTCAAGGTGCGCAACCTGATGATTTGATATACATACTCATTGTGAAATGATTACCAGCATCACATTATTTAACACATTTATTACCACACAGTTACCATTTTGTATGTGTGTTTCTGTGTGGTGATGACATTTAAGACCTACTCTCTTGACAAATTTCAAGTAAACAATATAGTGCTATTAACTATAGTTACCACACCGTACATTGGATCCCTAGAACTTATTCATCATACAACTAAAAGTTTGTACCCTGATTTTTTGGATATGACACCAAAAACACAGGCAAAAAAGCAAAAATAAACAAGTGGGACTACATCAAGCTAAAAAGCTTCTACACAGCAAAGGAAGCAATAAACAGTATCAAAAGACAATCCATGGAAATGGAGAAAATATTTGCAAGCCGTATATCTGATAAGGAGTTAAAACGCAAACTATATCAGGAACCCCTACAACTCAGTGACTTTGGATGTTCCTGCTGGTCACTAAGCCCCTCTAAGCTGCGCCTTGTGCCCCCTACTCATGCCTGTGCAAGCCATCTCCAGGACCAGCAGCACCCAGATTTGGGAATTTTACAATATTCTCCACTGGGAGAGCCCCAGGCTTCTGAGAGGGTAGACGGTGCCAGATAGTGGGGCAGAAGAAACAGGACGGCAGGTACATCTTGCTAATGGAAAGTAATTATGTCTCAGAGATGTCTGGGGTATAATTTGGGGAGCAAACTGCCAATGAGAACTCCCACACATAGCAAATATTGCATGTCTGGGGCTATAAAAAGCCTCGAATCCAAAATGATCCCAAGGAAAGATTCTAAAGGTAAGGGGCATATTTAAGAAATGTAACGTATTGTTCATCCTAAAAGTTCCATATTCAAATTTACATTAAATGACTCTAAACCCCAATACCCTGAAAAACCCTAATATCCACGAGATCCTAAACGTACCTAAAATGCTCAGACTGTCATAAACAATTCTAATTGATTCAACATTATCCTAAACCCAAAATGATCTTAAGTAGTTTCAAAGGTGCCTAAGTCTAATGAGCCTCGCTTTCCCTGGCAACAATATTAATGCTAACAACTCCAATGACCTTGACATTAATGACTCAGTGATCCTAAACCCTAACAGGCACTGGAGCAGACACCTTGGCCTTGACCTGTCCTGACCCTGATTACTCCACGCCCCAATGATGCGACATCTGTGCCCCAAAGATCAGGGCTCTGTTTATACACCTTGACTTTAACCCTGACGCAGGGACCCTACTGATGCTGAACCAGAAGACCCTGAATTTCAAATGACAACAGATTCATGTATGGTTTCAACCCTGACCCCCTGACACTGACAACCCTAAAGCCTAATTACCATAAGCTAAGGACCCTGAACTCTAAATTCTGTACATGAGATTAGAGCAGACCCACACCCTGACCAGACCCCTAACCCTACATCTCTCTTCTTAATGATTGGATGCCTTCACCCTAATAATCCTAATGACGTGAGAACAGTGATAGACATTACTCTGAGGCTTTCCTGGACCTAAATGTGACTTTTACTCTGATACTGAGGATTCTAAACCCTGATAACCTTAATCTTAAACCCTAAACCCCAAACAGTGATAAAGCAGTATTAAGACAGCCCAAGTGTGATGATGACGCTCACTCCTGACAAACATAAAACTTCCCTACCACACTCCCTACCCTAAGCCCCACGTGTGTGCCCCTCACCTGAGGACATTACTGCAAAACAAGATGCAGTAACACTATTTATAAAGTCATTCGACTGGGACCCAAAAATCCATTCTAGGATCATGAGCCATGTTTTTCTCAATTTAATTATCAAAATTCATCCTGAATTGAGATGTAAGTAATGCAGATTTTAGGCTTTAGGTGACTAAATTTAATCCACCCTTGGAGTGATGAAGTTGCTCTTCAGGCCAGTGGGGCATTCAGCATGTTGAGGAAAGAGGGCGGGGAAATCCCAGGAGCAGCCACTTAAAGGGCAAGCTGACCGCAAGAATTTACGCAGGATATTGGAAATGAATCCTGTTGAGTGATACTAACCTAAACTGCTTCCCCTCCAACCCCCCAAAGAAAATGCTCCAAAATGTATCCCCCAGAAAACTCAAGATCCGTTATACTGTCTTTCCTAGGGGATATATTGAAAGATAATATTTTGATTTCAATGAACTACATAAATGAGATTCAAGTCCTAGTAATAAAAACTGGTCTCACAAGGGCGTAATAATTTCTTTATTCAGAATTTGTACAGAAAGCATATTAAAGTCTACAGACCTATCACAAAATCGATTCCACTAACTGAAAGTAGATGCCAAGACGTAATGTTAGGCGAAAATAGCTAGGTGATGAAATACACCTACAGGATGATACTATTTATGTATCACATACAAACAAAAATAGTCCATATATAAATGTATAGAAAAAGATTGAAGGATATCATTGTTAAAGGGTATCTTGAGACTAGAATGGCGGCTGGGGGTGGTGGCTTTACATACGATGGATTAACTTTTTTCAAAACATAGTTTCTCATTTATTCAATGTTATACATGCACTTGGTTTAAAAAGTCAAACAAAACCAGCTCTCTCTTGCTCCTCTCGCACCCCACTTCCCAGTCCCCTGCACGGCTTCCAACTCTTCTAGCTGATTCTTTAGTGTTTACCGCCTTATCTGTAAGTAACGTGTTGATGTCGCTCTTTCTGATTTGCTAATCTGGGGCCTTATCTTTCTCCACCTCCTTCCCCACATCTTATGTCTCCATCCTGCCAATCAGAGTTTTTGGTTAGATCCATGTCCAGCCTTTACATTGTATGACTGTATAAATATGCTCTGGAAAACTAAAGTACGTACCGTACTGTGCTTACTTTTCCATTTTTAGTACAACCTTTTGTTTCCCTTAGAGTTAAAAATTGTCTTTCTGTTTGCTTAGCTTTTCAATGTATTTTTCATGACTTCAGACTCATACTTGTCCCAATTTCTCTAAACCTCTCATATGTTCCATCTCTCCCAGCATTCTAGCTGTTGTACCTTCTTGGAGGCTCGTCTCCTGGGAGTTACCTTCTGAGCCTGGTGCATGGTTGTCAGCGGGGGTCTCTCTTTATCACCTCCTGGGGTCTGTCTCTCTCCCCCCCACCCCCAATCTCTGTTTCCTCTTTCCCACAAACCATGTCCTTCTCTTTTGGATGTACTAGCAGGAGGCTTTCCTGGACCTAAACGTGACTTTGACTTTGATGCTGAGGGTCCTAAATCCAAAAAACCCTAATATTAAATCCTAAACCCTGAACAATAATAAAACAGCATTAAGACAGCCCCAGTGTGACGAATCGCAAATTTTGACTTCTCAGGCAATTGCTGCCCTGTGGCAATGCAAGCCCCTGGGATTCAGGAACTTCTGATTTTTTTTTTTTTTTTTTAAGAAAACCCAGAACTCCAGATTATTATCAGAATCTCCAATTTTTAAAACACTATGCCAGTTTGAAAAAGACTGTCACCTGGATCGGCTTGTAGGCCTCCACTTTGCTGTTCCTACTCTAGTTAACTCAGTTTAACTAGAATTAAGTTGGCCTCTCAGGCCACGCCTAGATCCTTGTGTTTTATGGTTCAAGATTAGGTCTATATGTTTAGAAGACTGTAAAAGAAAATTCATGTATTTCTCCACACAAAAACAAACTGAGAAGAGCTGCTGGCCTTACAAGATTTGTTGGGGTTTCTTTAGCCACAAGGGTTTGGTTTAGAACTTGACATTCAGGGCAGGCACTGGCTGTGGAAGCTGGGGCTCGGCCCCAGGATAAAGTTACGGTTGATTCCACTGCTGCCAACAGCGCACCTGTATCTCCATCATCCCAGCTGCTGTGGGTGAGGAGCCTGCACTAGCAAATAGGGCACAAACCCCGCTCCCCTGGCAGCGTATCTGGACGCCAGAGCCCTGGAAGGTGGGGAGGCGGCAGAGCCTTCTCTCCTGAAGTCCCAGCAGTGAAGCAACACTGCCTCAAGGTCTTGCAGGCATCTGGCCTCACAGCAGCCCCACAGGCCTATGTGGTCTTTTTCACACACACACACTGCCATGCATTCCAGCACCTTCAAGCCACAGGCACCACACCCTGGTTAGGGTCAGCTTGGCCAACTCTGCCCCAAGCCAGCCTGCCCCTCTTGCCCTGCCCAGAGTTAATGCCCTCCCGCCTCCTTCCCCATTCTGAGCTTCTGTCAAGACCTGATTCGAGGGGGGCCAGCAGGGCCGTTTGATTCAGGTTCAAACTCATGAAGGGACTTCAGTATATGCTTT
>RJWJ010044109.1:0-12287 GCA_004363605.1 Indri indri | reverse complement strand
TTTGTATGGAACAGTGTAGTATATGGAGTCAGAGCCCTCCCAGGCTGCCCAAAGGCTGGGGGAAGAAATACCACAGCACACGGTAGTGTACACTAAACAAACGGGTCAGGAAGGTTCGGCTTAGAGGAATGAAAGGGAAAAAGGCCAAAGAGCAAAATGTGAGTAGATGATGAAGCTGTCAAAGCAACAAAAATAGATTTTGCTTTCAGGAACAGGACTCACATCCATCTTTGTACCTCCAGCACCAAGTCAGTCTCTGGCATGTACAGGGACTCTGTATTTGTTAGAATAACCTGGATGGGGACGTTTGGCTGATAAGGAAAAGGGAGAAGTTGTCACCTGCAGAAAATACAGAACTCACTGAACCAATAGAGAAAATGCCAAAAATACAGAAATCAAGAAGACAAAAAAACTCCAGGTTTAAGAAGGCAGAAACATTTCTTCACCTACCCCTAGCCAAGGAATTTCTCCAATTCCTTAGCGAAGAAGGATCGGAAGAAATAACAGACACACTGTAGTTTGTGGTACATCTACCCAGACTTACAACACATATTTTCTAAACCATATATGTACTGTCGTCTGGTAGACGTAGGGCTTTAGGAACTTTCTGGTATTGTGCAAATCCTTGCATTAGTTCACTCGCCAATATTTAATCAAAACGCTTATTCTTTTTTTTTTTTTTTCAGGGTGAGCAGACTTGAGTATTGATAGGAAGAAATGAAAGAGATTGGATGTATGAGAAAGTCACAGCCTCTCACGCCTTGCCTTGTTTTTTTCCTTCTTTTAACTGAAAGGAATTCTCCCATGAAATCGTAAGCCATCTGAGGGCAGAGACTATAACTAACCCGTCTTTGTATTGCCAGTGCCCAGTGAGGTGCCTGTCACCTAGTAGATGGTTCCAAAAAAAAATCTTTGTTTTTAAGAGAGAAGGAAAGAATGAGGGGCAGAGAGGGGATGGGGAAGAAGGAAGGGAGGGAAAGGAAGAAGAGGAGGCCAGGTACGAAGAATCTGGGAAGGTCAGGGAGCACGAGCACAGATGGAGAGTGTGGTGGGCGGAAAAATGGTCCCCCAAAATGTGCACACCCTAATCCTGGAACCCGTGAACATGTTACCTTCCATGGCAAAGGGGACTTTGTGGAGGTGATGACGGCTAAAGACCCCAAAATGGAAAGAATATTCTGGATTATTTGGGCAGGCTCAGTCTAATCGCACGAGTCCCTTAAAGTAGAAAAGGAAGACGGAAGAAAGGGTCAGAGACAAGGCAGAAGAGGGAGTGGAGATGGAAGCATGAAAGGGACTCGGCCCGGGGTTGCTGGCGGCTGTGGAATGGGGGAGGAAGGCCGGGAGCCGAGGAGCACGGTCGCCACCAGATGCCGGAAACCACCTCGCTGACGTCCACCGGGGACACGGGACATCAGTCCTGCAGTCGCAAGGAATTGAATGCAGCCCAGCAGTCCACGTGGGCAGGCAAAACAGATGCTCCCCTAGAGCCTCCAGAAAGGAATGCAGCCCAGCGAGACCCAGGTCAGACTTCCAACCTGCGGAACTGTGAGATGATACATTGGCGCTGTTTATGTCACTGCATTTGTAGTAATTTGTTGCGGAAGTAAGAGAAAACTAATACGAAGGGGCTCTTCTTGGTTGTAGTGAGGGCATTGCTTGCATTTCAACAGGAGCAAAAAGGAAAAGATAATGAATATTAATAAACAATGTAGAGATATAGAAGTCTGTTGAAGAACCCAAATCAGAAATTAGATGTACTCTGCCTTTTAGTGAAATGTAAGGTCTAAATATCTCTTTAAGAGTATGTTGGCTGGGCGCGGTGGCTCACGCCTGTAACCCTAGCACTCTGAGAGGCCGAGGCGGGTGGATCGCTCAAGGTCAGGAGTTCGAGACCAGCCTGAACAAGAGTGAGATCCCCATCTCTACTAAAAAATAGAAAGAAATGATCTGGACAACTAAAAATATATATATAGAGAGAGAGAAAATTAGCCGGGCATGGTGGCGCATGCCTGTAGTCCCAGCTACTCAGGAGGCTGAGGCAGTAGGATTGCTTAAGCCCAGGAGTTTAAGGTTGCTGTGAGCTAGGCTGATGCCGCGGCACTCTAGCCCAGGCAACAGAGCCAGACTGTGTCTCAAAAAAAAAAAAAAAAAGTATGTTACACACACACACACACACACACACACACACACGCACGCACACATGCACACACCGCAAGTGAATGTCTGTGCTAAGTCTTAAATAATTTGTTAGGATCCCTTCCCTTCCCAGGCATATCTTACTTCCAGCAAAAGTAGCTTTATCTGTCTGACTGATTAGTCTCTGCTGAGAAAGGCTTTCTTTGCTCTCCCATACAGTATCATCTGTCACCAGGAACACAATCGAGGCTTAAGGCTTAAGAGGAGAAAAGTAGAGAGCAGGAGAGGAGGGCCCCTGGCAGTAAGAAAGCAGAGCCCGCCTGGCGAAAGAATGAAAGCAAACACACCGCAGAAATTCCATCGAAATAACCAGTCCTAGGATGGGGAGGAGTCAGAGATTCCAGGTAGAAAGAAAATGGGATGGATGGCTAGCTAGCTACCTAGCTATGGATTAGTTAATAGTCAAAGGAACAAAGAACGGTGCTGAACTCCACCACATGGAACAATGTACATACAGAGCCACAAAAGTTCAACTGCCCCCATACTTGGGTACATACGGGCACAGGCCTGCATGTGAGTGTACACACACACAGACACACTCTCACAAGCATCACTCACACAGGTGAAATCTTGTGAGTATCAAAAGGTTACCTATAGGGAATAGAATTTGAAATATCTCTCTGGGAATTCTGTTGTCAGCCTAATCATCCCATGAATGACCCTACAGCTCCATCCACCCTCTCTAGCCCATTTCCAACAGCAGCAGACAGGAATGATGAAGAACAACACTCCAGAAGGTCTGGGAGTCAGAGGGGTACTCTGAGTACAAATCCTGGTTCAGCCACTTACCAGTTTTGTGACCTTAGCAAGTCACTTAACCTCTCTATGCCAGCGTCTTTTCCTGAAAAAGAGGGACAGTCATCGTACTTGCCTCATAGGGTTGTTAGGAGAATGAGTTTATATGTAAAGAGCCCAGACTACTAATGGGTATCCCTCTGCTTCTTCATAATTCATGCCCCTTTGACATCTCATAATGTCCTGTACTTGTCCTAGTATGAAAATGGTACACTATTTTTTAATTACCTTTTTCTTGTCTGTGTCACTGTGCTGGACCGTAAGTTCCATGAAGGCCAGATCTGTCTTGTTTGACTTAGTTTTCCTCACCTTATCCCAGGTGCTCAAAATATCAATGATGAAATGGAGTTTTACCTGTCATCCTAATTATTAAATTCTTCAGGTATAAGCATAGATGTTTGAAATATTTATCAGTACCTAGCTCTCTCTTTGAGCAAGTCGTTTAACTTCTTTGGCTGTCCGTGTCCTCTTCTATTAAATGACAAGGCTTACTAGGTTATCTATAAATTTGTTTCCAACTCTATAATTATACAACTCTGTACCCCATTTCTCCTCCTGGTCTAATCTGATACAAAATTGTCAGAGTAGTTTAGACAAAAGACACTTAGAGATTTGATAAGACCATTATTAGGGCATCATCAGTAGCTGTGGTAGATTGTTGGCATGATGGCCCTTAATTTGCTCACAGCTCTCTGTATCCATGCACTTGGCTACCTTCTCCCACACTAGCTCTAGGTTTAGCCATGTAACTTGCTTGGCCAATGGGAAAATAGCAAGTAGGATGCACATAGATGCTGAGAACCACTTATGAATTGGGGCTTGCTCTCTCTTGCTGCTCTTGGAATCCTGCAGCCTCCACATTAAGAAGCCTGCACTAACTGGATGAATAAAAACATGTGATCTAGTCACCACTTTTGTACCAGGCAACAGCCAGTCAACTGCCAGTATGAGTGAGGTCATGCTGGACAATCCAGCCACCAGCCAATCTACTAGCTGTTGACACATGAGTGAGCCCAGCCAAGATTAGCTAAGGCAGCCCAGGCCAGAAGGATTTCCCAACTGACTTACATAATTATAAGCTAATAAATGTTGGTTGTTTTAAGCCACTAAGTTTTAGGATGTTTTGTTACACAGTGAAAGCTCACTGATACGCCATGGAATAGCCCAAATTTCAGCTCTATTTCCTGAACACTAGCCTTTTTGTTTGTTTGTTTTTTGAGACAGAGTCTCGCTTTGTTGCCCCGGCTAGAGTGAGTGCCGTGGTGTCAGCCTGGCTCACAGCAACCTCAAACTCCTGGGCTCAAGCAATCCTTTTGCCTCAGCCTCCTGAGTAGCTGGGACTACAGGTATGAGCCACCATGCCTGGCTAATTTTTTTCTATATATATTTTTTTTCAGTTGTCCAGATCATTTCTTTCTATTTTTTAGTAGAGATGGGGTCTCGCTCTTGCTCAGGCTGGTCTCAAACTCCTGACCTTGAGTGATCCACCCACCTCGGCCTCCCAGAGTGGTAGGATTACAGGCGTGAGCCACCGCGCCCGGCCAACACTAGCCATTTTTAATTTATCCATCCCAACTTCATATCTAGTTTTAAAGAGCAGAACTGACATAAGCAACTAAATGAAATCTGGGCTCTATTAGAAAGTTTACATGTGTTCCTTTCTTCTGAAACCTTGGTCAACCCTTCTTTTCCTCGGGTGGTTAATGTTTTTCTTGAATATAATATATGAATTACCTACCTATCATGACATATTCCGCTTATTGACTACAGCTTTGGGAGATGACTTCATGCCAGCTATTTTGCCCAAATGTCCAATCTTCCCAAAGAAAGTGCTTACTCTTGAGAAAAGGAGTCATCCTTCTTTGTCCTTCACAGTGCTCACTGTAGCTTTTCAATGATTTCCAGACTTATAAATCATGACCTAGTAAAGGTTTTTAAAATTCCCATGCAGCGACCACAGGGTCTTCAATCTTTTATTTTTCTAAATAGGAACATTAAAAAATGGTTATGGCTGGGTGCAGCAGCTCATGCCTGTAATCCCAGCACTTTAGGAGGCTGAGGCAGGAAGATGGCTTGAGGCCACCAGTTTGAGAACAGCCTGGACAACATAGCAAGACCCTGCCTCTAAAAAAATGTTTTTTAAAAAATTATCTGGGCATGGTGGCACATGCCAGTAGTCCTAGCTACTTGGAAGACTGAGGTGGAAGGATCTTTCAAGCTCAGGAGTTTGATGCTGCACTGAACTATGATTGGGCCACTGCACTCCAGCCTGGATGACAGGGCAAGACCCCATCTCTAGAGTGAGACCCTGTCTCTAAAAAATAAAGTTATCTGCTATTGCCATCATTTTATAAAATAAAGATAATTTTAATGCCCAAAAAAAGGATGAAGAACATAATCTCAGAATGAAGGATAATTCCGTCCACAAAGGCACAGTTGGCAACCTTGCACCCATATAAAGTTTTCACTACATAGAAACTGCTATGGAGAAATATATACACACACACATGTATGTTTATGTGCACACACAAACATGCTACTTTGTGTTGGTTTTTTCTCTTGTTTTTCTGTGGTCAGTGATGACTTTATCTTTGGCACCTATAGATAGACTGTATTTGGGAACCACTGGCCTACATTTTTGAATACGTGAAACAATTACCTGGAATCCCAAAGAACCACAATCAGAAAAGGTGTTTGATTAGAACATCTAAGAAATACCTTTGCATTCATAACTTCTGCTACAGGAGTTATTCTCTTCATGCTGACTCTGGAAACCTATGCAGGAGCAGGCTTTGACCCCTCCTACCACTGGAACGGATCCAAGTGAGACACGTTTTCAATGCCACAAAAATAGATAAGTTGTAATAAATAGCCACAACTTACATTTTGCAAAGCACTTTGAAGGAAAACAAAAGTTCCCTCATTTTAGCACACTCAGAACCTCATAGCTATTGGAGTTCACGAATCCTACTGAGGGGAACTCTGTGGGCCAAGTCCAAATTTCACGTAACTACAAAACCACCTACAATCACTTTTTTTTTTTTTAAGAAATGAGTTCTCACTATGTTACCTGGGTTCAAGCTCCTGGCTCAAGCTATCCTACTGTCTCAGCCTCCCAAGTAGCTGGGACCACAGGTGCATGCCAACTCAAACTAATATCTTGTGTGAATGGCCTAGGATACAGAAGTGGTCAACAGGCAGTGAGGAAGCACGTGGGACAGTAAGAACAGAAGAGACATTTCCTAGTCCACACCAACTGTGCCATCCACCTCATCTTTAGATATGAGAGATTGCAGGTAAATATTAGAACACACTACAGTCTGATGTACACATGCACGTGCTTAAGATAAATGTTTAGTTACATACATTCTGTGTCTGGTAGATATGGAATTTCAAAACTTCCACAGAATCTTGCACTTATATCTTCCCATTTATGAGTTTCTGTACCCATATATAGTACTCAATAGAAATTTTGTTAAAAAGATGAACAAATGAATGAACCTTCCACCAGGGAGAGAATTTATTTATTAATTCAGTCAACTTATATTTACTTAGCATCTCCTATGGGCCAGGCATTGTGCTAAGGATACTACTGCTGGGGCTACTCCCGTGAACGAAACAATCTTGGTTTCTTCTCTAGTTCTCATTCTCCCCACTCTATCTGTTTCTCTGTCAGAACCCATCCAATTTAAGAATTCACCAACTACTCAACTCATAGATATCCCCAAAGCCAATCTCGACAATGACCCTCTTTTGTTTCTGAACTACTGTTGCTCCAAACCTAGTCTCTGTCTGACTTTAAACCCTTAGGTGTGGTTCCCTGATTTCAATCTTGTCTTTGTACCAGTTAGCTATTGCTGTGTAACAAAACCACTCAAAAACTTAATGGCTTAAAATGACCACCATTTGTTATTGGTCATGTATCTCTGAGTCATTTAGCTGATTCTGCTGATGTGGGCCAAGCTGGGTTGATCTTTGCTGAGCCAGCTCATGAACCTGAATTCAGCTAGTGGGTCAACTGAGCCCGGCTAGTCTAGAAAGGTCTCACTCACATGCCTGGCATTTGGCTGTCTGTTAGCTATTGTGATAGGGGTGGCTGGGCCACATGCTTCTCATCATCTGTCTGTCTAGCCAAGGTGTTGGGTTTTTTTTGTGTTTTTGTTTGTTTGTTTGTGTTCTAATAGCAAAGGTAGGAGTCCCAAGAGAAACAGCAGAAGTGGAAGGACCACTTAAAGCCCAGGTTTGGAACTGACACAACCCCGCTCTGCCACAATTTACTGGCTAAACCAAGTCATAAGGCCGGCCCAGCTTCAAGAGGTAGGAAAACAGCCTTCACATCTTAATGAGAAAAGTCGCAAAGTCACAATATAAAGGCATGGATATGGGGAGAGATAGAAGGTTGGGGCCATTTGTATGATGAATCTACCACAATCCTGGTACTTGAATTTATTTCTAGAATTTGAAACTCTCAGCTTTCTCTGGTAATGTCAAACCTGGCTTGTCTCTCTGACTTTTCCAACCCTGGTACCTCAGGTGAGAATCTCCACTCAATTTCCTGCCCATTAGGGGGCAACCCCCCAAAGCCAGCCCCTTCCTAACAAGAAGGAATCTCAGACCTCGTCCATGAGTCAGTTCCCTTATTCTTAAATAATCTTTCTCTTGTCTGGAAAAAAAAAAGAACCCCTTCAGCTATTGTTAAAAATAGACATCTGAACCAGGCTGAACTCCGGCTGACAACTGTAATCAAAATTCTGATACCCAGAGAGGGCAGACCACATAAGAAGAACCCTTACAAAATGCTATCGTAACAAGGCTCAATTCTTGTTGAAAGACAAAAATAAAATACCGTATTTTCTCAATTCTAGAACGCTTTTTTCCCACATTTTCACATTTCTATACCCAAGACATCTTATAATCAGTGTGTATCTATAATGTGGTAAGGTTGGTGCCTACCCCTCACCCCTGCCAATCCTCCGCCAAAAGTAAAGTTGTATTAAAAACATAATTTATCTTTCAATTAATGGCATCTTAAAACTGTAGTGGGCCCCCAATCTTCATTGCCAAGTGCCAACTGAATGCTTATTAGAACGATTCAAACTGAACTAGGAGAAAAGTGTGGTCACGAGAACTGGTAGGGCTTCCGAAAGCTTCACTGTGTTAATGTCTTCAATTCGGGGAATTAGAGGTAATACTTGCAATACTGGGGAGAATGACACAAATAACTGATCGTCTTCCTCACCTGACATTTACTAGGATGGTGATCATTGAAAGTGAATGGGTTTGAGCTCCCCTGTGCCTGCCTTCCCTGGCTACTCCCAGCACAGTGGCTGCTGGAGGTAGAATGGAGGAAAAGGTAAAATAAAGGAGAAGGAAGAAGCCAAAGCCATGCAAATCTACGAACTGGTTGATAGCCTTTGAATAAGGAGCTGGCATCATCTGGTCCTTGTCTGGTTTGTTTCTTTCTTTGGTTGGTCTGTTTTATTGTGTCCATCACAGTGGTGAAGAGGGCAGGCTCGAGAGCCAGATTGCATGGGATCGAGTCCCAGCTCCACCATTTAAAAGTGCCAGGACCTCAGGCAAGTGACCATCCTGCTGTGCCTCAGTTTTTGTATCCATAAAACAGGGGTCATAAATCAGTTGATACGTGTACACTTACAACAATATCTGCCACATAGAAACACTCAATAATTTATTATTATTTTCTACTTGAAATTTTTTCAAAGACAAATAATCCCTTTTCTCTGGAAAGCCAAAAAAAAAAAAATAATAATAATTCCACAAGTCCTGGAAGCAACCTAAAGTACCTCCTGGGTGCTTATTTTTCCCCCCTAAGATTAAAGCCACATACCCCTTCCCCCAAGACTTTTGCTTTCTTATGGGTAAAGAAAATGCAGCAATATTATTTAGGATGGGTATATTTGCTACTGAACATATTTCTTTTGCAGTGTTCAAATTTTTACCAGTCCTGACTAAGAAAAGGGCACAGTCATCCCCAGATAAAGTCAGGTACTTACCATTATTTTTTTAACCTTGAAATCATTCTTACTTCTTAAGCACAGAATTCACTAAATAAATTAGAACGAGAGGAATTAAAACAATGTGTTTGTAACTGTGCACACATCTCTGTAATGAATGTCTATGTAAGTGCTCAGAGACATAATGTATGCATGTTTGTGAAAAAGAGAGCCCAGAGAGACATAAAACTATCTATTTGGAAGAAATTAGACTGTTTTTATGATTCTGAAAAGGTTAAGGCAGAAGATAGGTTACTGCATAAAGGGAGTTATGACTTGCGCATTTTGATTCATCTTTTCATATTAAAAGCTGCCTCTCCTGCTGTAATTTCATCACCCTGCACGCCTCCATCCCTGGGCCAGAGGAGTTTTTATATCATCATAGAGGCAGGGCTTCATTCATTTTATTTATTCTGTCTGAGATTAAAGACATTGAAAGGGGAGCCATGGCTGAACAGGTGTTTCTCAGCAAGGCTCTGTATTTAGAAATCAAAGAAGGAGCATTCATGTGTGTGTGCAAGCGGATGAGTGGAGAGGGGAGGAGGTGGGCTTCTGCAGACAGACGTGTGCTCCCATCTTCCTGGGAGCAAAGATTAGCTCAGGGACCCAGGCCTCCGTAGCAGGGAGCCAAAGGAAGCAGGCCCAGGACTTTCCAAACTCTCAGCACCCGGGAAATGACACTTACCGCAGGGAAAGTGGAAAACATTTTATGGAGCAGGCTAGACACGTGCCATACGGCTTTGTCCTCAGAAACTTCCATACAGATCCCCACTGGGGGCTCTCCTCCCTGTGCTGTGGCTCCCAAAAATCTGCTTCTTTGCTGCAGGGACCTTAGGAATCCCACGGGATTCCCAGAGCCCTGGGAATTGCAATGGGGCTTTCAAATCCCAGAGAGGAATGCTGGGGAAAGCCCCTGAGTGGCCTGCAACGTGCTGCTGGCCTGGGGCCTTCCTGGCAGGGCAGATATCTTTCTTCCTGGAACCAAGGGTTTTGAGAGCTAAAGAAAGGGATCCCTCGGGGACTATGATGAGTGCTGTGCTCTCTCAGTTCAGCCACTTGATTAACGACACAGGAGAAGACTCGAGGCAAATTTTACAAGAGAGTGAACCCTAACAGGGTGTCTACCCTGAATAAGATCCAGCAGCCCACACCCCGCAAAGGAGACCGCAGAGAGGCTCCTAAGGACTCCTTCCCCAGCTTTGGACCAAGGGCGAAACCTGTAAAGAGGCTGCCTCCGTCTCTGCGTCTGAGTCCTGAGTGCATAACAATGTGCCCTGAGAGGCCAGGAAGGGGAGGCAGGCCTCCATCTGCTCCTTCCCAATTCTCTGCTCCGACTAGCGGGCGGGGGATCCCTCAGCTGTTAGGCTGGGTCCTGCTTGGCTATTGGCTGACACATTTTCAAAGCTACTCTCAAAGGCTTTTATGAAACTGCTGTTGCTGGGCAGCAGCTGAAGCCATTTGTCCTGGAAAATGGAAGGAAGCAGGTGTAACCATTCACCCCAACCTGACCCCCAAAATAAGCCCCCAACACACACACACTACAACTCAGTGGGTTACTTTGTTCCTGTGTATTTCAATGAGCACGCCAATTTGACGCCTCAGCATTCCTCCCCTAAAACGTAACCAAGAGAATCACTCTTCCTGGCTTCTCTTGCAAGAGAAAGGAAGTGCCCAGCCGGGTTGGTATTCCAGACGACACCCTGGGTCCAGCCTCTGGCTGACCCTGGCCACAGAGTATGCAGGCTGGATCTTCCATCATCTAATTTCTATAGCCTTCGTGAAATAGCAGAGTTGCTGGAAGTCATGGGTGTCTTAGGAAGACCAAATGCTTTTTGTTAGATTTCACATTTTATTAAGTACACAAAACTGAAATAGCGCTTTACTTAAAAATGAATGCAATCTCTAATTTTTAACAGATTAAATTTTATATTTTAAAGTGCTTTGAATTTGAAATTTTGCATTCAAAAGCACTCTTTACAACCATCTAATCTGATCACGACACTCCAGTGGACTACTTACCTAGGGGGATATGGAGACATCAGAAAAAAACTAATTATCAAAGGATTTATAGTGAATAATATAGCAGAACTGGGATTCAAGTTCAAGTTTTCCAAATCCCAGTCCAATATTCTTTCCACGCTTTCCAATTTTAGTGAACGAATTACATATACCGTGAATTACTGTAACACATTCATCATATAAATTTACCCCACGTTGTCATGTTTTCTCACAGACATACTGAATGTGTCAAACTTGACATTTAGGTCCTCTTCGCCCACCTGTAGCTCTGTCCCAAATGAGGCAAATAGGTGAAACTGGTGCGATGGGGTGGAATAGTGGGGATTTGAGTCAATGGATAATCGGCAACCATTGGATGCCTTTGAGCAGAATTGTGACACCGTAACAGCAGCATTTTAGGAAACCTCATCAGCTAGCAAGGTCTCAGACTCAGAGGAAAAGGCAGATCAGAGTCATCAACTCTCTTGGGCCATATCCATGTCCAGTTTTCCTTTGGGACAAATGCAGATTTTTGTCCCTTAAAGTATACCGTGAAGGAAGGTTTTGTGGCGCTTGCATCAGAGGCAGCCACTACTGGGAGAAGCTAAGATTACAAGGTTGATCTCAAGGTTACTGATTTAGATGCAGCATTGCATCCAGCAGCCTGGAAAACTGAATGCTACTCTTGCCATCCAGCTAGGGATGGTGCCAGGCCTGGGTGAAACTGGGAAGCAGGACCCCTATCTAAATAGGCAGAGGCAAAGGGGTCTCCCCTCAGGGACCCAGTCAGTCTTTGAGCTCAAATCCTTGAGCTGCCGTCTACCCTCAGAACTTCCCTTCTCACTGCTAATTTCTCTGTTTAAAAATACTGGTCTTATAGGTCATATACTTGTTGACAAAGGGAGCAATCAGCTAACCTCGTCAACTAATGGGAGAGGTTAAAGATCCAACGTTGGCCGGGCGCAGTGGCTCACGCCTGTAATCCTAGCACTCTGGGAGGCTGAGGCGGGTGGGTCACTCAAGGTCAGGAGTTCGAGACCAGCCTGAGCAAGAGCAAGACCCCCGCCTCTACTAAAAATAGAAGGAAATTATCTGGACAACTAAAAATATATATATAGAAAAAATTAGCCAGGCATGGTGGCGTGTGCCTGTAGTCCCAGCTACTCGGGAGGCCGAGGCAGAAGGATCGCTTGAGCCCAGGAGTTTGAGGTTGCTGTGAGCTAGGCTGACACCACGGCACTCACTCTAGCCAGGGCAACAGAGCCAGACTCTGTCTCAAAA
>RJWJ010044108.1:0-12295 GCA_004363605.1 Indri indri | reverse complement strand
ATTACTATGTGCCTGGCACTGTCTTTATAACTTCATATCTATTCTTTCATTTAATTTTTACAATCCCGGGAGGCAGGTTTTATTCTCATTTTGCAGAGTAAACTGTAAAATGGGGGGCAGGCAAGACAGTTTGGCAAAATAGACATCTTAAAAAAAAAAAAAGACCTTTGGTTGACCATAAACTTAAACCAGCCACTGCGTTGCTAAAAAGCTACTGCAACATTAAGGGACATCAGACAGTTCTACTAGATTCCATAGTAATCAAGGCATATTTAAAGCCTGCATCCATTTCTGGGGATTAGAGGAAGGATGCTGACAAACTGGAGAAAGTATTTTCAAAAACAGAAAGTGGCCAAAATGGTGAGGGCAATGTCCAGTAAGGAACAGTGGCAAAAAGAAAGTAGGTTTAGACCAGGCGCATCTGTAATCCTTGCTCTTTGGGAGGCCGAGGTGGAAGGACTGCTTGAGGCCAGGAAGAGACCAGCCTGGGCAACACAGGGAGACCGTATCTCTACAAAAAATTAAAAAATGCGCCAGGAGTGGCAGCATGCGCCTGTAGTTCCAGCTACTTGGGAGGCTGAGTCAGGAGGGATCACTTGAGCCCAGGAATTTGAGGTTGCAATGAGCTGTGACCGCACCACTGCACTCCAGCCTGGGCAACAGAGCAAGACCCTGTTCCTAGAAAATAAAATTAATAAAAAACAAGTTAGCTATGACTAATAGCTCTGGGACCTCAGAGAAGTCCCAAGCCTTTCGAGCTGTTTTCGCATTTGGAAAATTAGCTTATGACTATGTACCTCACAGGGATGTGAAACAAACAAGACACCATGGGAAAGTGTTCCATAAATCTTAATTCCTTTCTTCTTTCATAAAAAATCTTAGTTATAATATCTAAGAGAGACTACTATGTGCCAGGTACCAGGCTGATCTTTATTATCTCATTAAATCCTCGCAACAGTATAAAATGTCTACTATTATTATTCTCATTTTACAGACAAGGAAATTAGGCTGGGAACACCTAACTTACCTGACACTGCATAGCTCAGCGGTCAGCTAGAGATCATGAACCCAGGTTTGCGGGATGCTACAGCCTAGTTTTGAGCCTCTGTACGACATGGCCTTTCATACATAATCCCTCATTTATACATCTCTGCAGCTAACCATATGCCTTGTAAGATATCTTCTATGTTGTAGCTATTCAATTATTGTTTCTTTAATCTAATAAACGAACAATGGCTGTCTTCAACCTGGTACAACTGTTTTCAGCAAAGAGGGGTATAACGTAGCAGAGGCAGAAATGCCTCTGTCCTTGCTCTGCTGTCACTAAGTGGTGGTGAGATCTTGGACCATACCATCTGGGCCAGGTTTCTTTATTTTTAAAACAAGGAACCTGGACTACACAATCCTTCAATCTAGCTCTAAGACTATACATTCCAGCACTTCTGATCTAGCAAAGATTTAAAATAAACAGTCTAGAATTTTAAAACTGGAAGAGACCATAAAGGTCCAAACTGGCCCAAACTCTTTAGTCTGAGATGGGAATCAGAACAAAACCCTGGCTGGCCTGATTTCCAAACCTTCATTGCTTCCTTTATAATGACACGAATCACCCATTTCACACAGACAGGATTATAGAAACATAACTGGCACCACATAGACAATAATAATGCAAACCAAAATAAAATGGTACTTGGTAACTTTCACCACTCTAAAAACTCAAACTTTATTAGTCACTACAAAACACTAGGTTTTACTGCTTAAAATAAGGCATCTTAAAAATTTATGGACACATTAGGATATTATCTTTTCATTTTGTGAATAACCAATTCTAATAAATAAAAAGGACAACCTCAGAATAAATTATTCTGATAATAAAAGCCTTGAAATTATACTATTAGCTTTTTTTAACAAAAAGCATTTATAGAAATACTGGATAAGATTTCGAAACTACTGTTACAAAGGCTAAACAAAAACTGACAAAAATATTTTCATAATCTCTAGAGATACACTAAAAATGAAACAATCCAACTAGAATTTTACATATTCAAGGATGGCATAAGAAGTTTTGAAAAATAAATCAACCTAGGATTGGAGTGGCTAAATGTAAAATGCCACTTATGAGATTAAAATACAAAGCACAAAACATTTTAAGAGGAAAAAAAAGAATTTGAGAAATAAGCAATATCCACTATAACACTTAAAGTAAATGTTAAGTCATATTCACAATTATTTATTATGCATACTATGTAGAAAAATTGGTGGCCCAGCTTCTGTGATTCAGTATGCTGTCAACCACTATTAACTCCACAACTATAATAGACAGTAGGTGAAAACTATAATGAGAAAACTACAAATAAAATGTTATGGTGGTCAGCCAGGCGCAGTGGCTCATGTCTGTAATCCTAACACTGTGGGAGGCAGAGGCAGGAGGATTGTTTGAGGTCAGGAGTTCGAAACCAGCCTGATCCCATCTCTACTAAAAATAGAAAGAAATTAGCAGGACAACTAAACATATACAGAAAAAAATTAGCCAGGCATGGTGGCACATGCCTGTAGTCCCAGCTACTCAGGAGGCTGAGGCAAGAGGATCCCCTGAACCCAGGAGTTTGAGGTTGCTGTGAGCTAGGCTGACACCACAGCACTCTAGCCTGAGCAACAGTTTGAGACTCGTCTCAAAACAAAACAAAAAAAACAATGTTATGGTGGTATAGAGGGATTAAGGTTTGGAGCTGGCCAGCCTGGATTCAAATCTTAGCTCTACCACTTACTAGCTATATTTGGAGAAAATGACAATATATATATATATACTCCAAAGGCTCATTGTGAGGATTAAAAATAGAATACATGTACAGGACTAGCATAGCACCTGGTACCTATAAGCATCTAACAAATGCCAGCTATTCTCATCGTTAGGATAGTCTCGTCATCATCCTCACTGAGTCAGTCACAGGGGGTTTCATCCCCGCCCATGTGCTGACAAGCAGCTTTTGTTAGCTCAGCATCCATTCCCCCCACTCTCTTCCCATGAGCCTCATTTCCTTGGGGAAGACTGACCGATGTGCCTCGATCCTCACCCCTGGATGAGGTTCACTCTCCACCCTCCAGGGTGGGCAAGGGGCTCAATCCCGGTCAGAGGCTGGTTGAGAATTGGGCACCCGGCCTAAGCCAATCAGAGGAAATGGGCTCAACTCCAGGACTGCTGTTGAAGCCCTCGGGCTCTCTCTGTGCAAGTATCTCCAGGATGGAATGCTGAAACCATTATGGCCATCTGGCTGTCACTTTAGAGAGCTTAGCAGATACAGCAAAGAGCTAACAGGTCAAGTTTTGATAAAATTGAGCCCTTAGGTCCAACTGTGCCAGGTTCATCACTAGACCGGTAAGCTATGGGGACCAAAAAATTTCTTTTCTGATTTGCTTAAGCTCATTCGAGGGATTTTTGTTTTATTTCAGTCATTTGCATCTGAGAAGGTCTAACACATCAGGTATCAGTCAGCACCCAGAAGCTGGTGACCCAAATATAGTAGAGCTTAATAGTGAAGGGCACGGACTTAGAATCAGAGAGCTGGTTCCTAATCTTGGCTCTACCGATTACCAACGGCACGACCGTGGACATTTCCCTACGCCTACTTCCTTGTCTGTAAAATGGTTTGATTTGGGCCCCAAAGGGATGATGAGAGGATGTGACAACGTGCAGAAACTGTTCAGTCTCCTGCCTGACAATGAACACTCAATTAGTAGAAGCTATTATTATATCATCGACTCCCAAATAGATCTGCACACCTGACCTCTGTGGAGTTCCATGTCCATATTTCCAGTGGTCTAAATAGCCATCTTCACCTACATATTCCCCCATCCAACCTCAAATCCAACATTTCCCACTCTCTTCTCATCCTGCCTCCACACTTCCCCATCACACCCTCTGCCCCTCCGAAAGAATGCTCACTGGAAGTTGATTCCTCATAGTAACAATGTTCCCAGCAGCCTCGAAAACCAGAACCCTAAGAGTCACCTTAGACTGAAACTTCTTCCCTGTTACCTAATCAATCGTGAAGCCCTGTTAAGTATCTGTAGCCTGACAGGAAAGAATTTTCCTCTCCCTGGTGGATAAAAACAAGGGCAGGATTCTTCCAACTTCAGGATGTGTGACCTTTTCACTGGCTTTCAAGGGAAACGCCAATCCTTCCCCCCCTTTTCCTCATCTCATCCTCCTTGTGGCTTCCTTTTTCTTTCCTTACCCTGGATAGACTTTTGCTAGCTTATTTTTTCCTTAACCTCAAGCCGCAGACTAACAAATTTAGACTAATCCAATCTTCACAGCTCCTGCACACAAGCCACTTAGACTTGCACCACTGGAAAAAGTTACAAGCATGTAGACTGATACTGCTAAACTTGGCTCTGTCCTCACCTGGATCTTCAGAACTGCTTGGCAGTTTCTATATTTCTGATCACATTTGTTGGCATTCCCGAAAATGGCTATTTCAACCCTCCATCACCCACCTCTCTCAGCCACTATTTTTACCTCAGACAATTAAGGCAACCAGGCAAAAACTCCCTGAACTTTTCTCCCAGATTTCCAAGTAAAACTAAATCTATAACCCTCATCGTCTCATTTCCCTCAGTCAGAAAGGCTGGAATGGAGAAGGTACACAATTCAGTGATGGAATAAACAAGAGGAGGAGACAATCCTTCTCCAATCCTGCCTCCTACAGTGCCTCTGAAATTTTAATATGCACACAAATCACCTGGACATCTTGTTAAAAATGCATACTCTGATCCAGGAGGTCTCAAGTGGGGCAGAAGTTCTGCATTTCTTCCAACAAATCAACGTTGGTTTGGGGACAATATTTAGGAAAACAGGCTCTAGATTCCATCCTGTCTCACTTCCTCAGAGACCTTTTATTCTAAGACAACACCTGTTGCTTCTTTATCAGTTGCTCCCTCCCTGAACATATAACAAACCTGTCCTTCTATTTTAAAATAAATGCTCCTTTGTTCCTCTTTTAGCTACCACCCAATCATTTCAGCTTTCTTTGGCTCGATAGGCAAGTTTCTATGAATAAGTTAATGGTTCCCAAACTTTCTTGGTTCATAGAACCTTTAGTGTCTCAGTAATTTTTTCATGGTACTCCTAGGCCAAAAGAAATATCTAATAACTATAGTTACCTTTAAGTAGTAAGGGCCAAACCACTTAGTAAGTATTTAAGTTCTAACAACTTGATGCCTGCAGAGCACTGCATAACTTTTCAAACCTCAGGATCAGATTGGACACTGACGGCTTCATTTCCTGTTCCACACTGATTTTCAGACAGACCGTCCTTGCTTTTTATCAGAGCAAGACTGAAAATCCAGCTTCACAAAGGTATGACATCATCAAAAGGAATGTAGTGATCTAATGTAGCAATTTAATGATATCGCTGCATTTCCTGTGAAAATTTAAAATATTCCACAGCACCCTTTTGAATTAGCTACAGTGCTGAGGTGACTTGCTGAACAATTTAGGAAACTACGTTTAGGTGGTCCTCAGAATAGCACCGTTGCCATTCCTTAGGTTGGGGAAGAGTTGTTGGAAATGCAGAATCTGGGCATCCAAGCCAGACCTCCTGATTCAGAATCTCCACTTTGTAAGATCTCCAAGTGACTCACAGACACATTAACATAGACCAGAAGTGCTGGTCTATGACCCCTGCCTACATTTTCTCACATACCATTCATACTCAACTCACTGCTTTCTGATTTTCGCTCCCACAACTCCACTGAAATTACCCTGGGCAAAGTCCCAAATGACCCTCTTCCCTTTTTAAAAAAATAAAAGCAATAAATGTCATTCAATTCTAATCCTAATTAACCCCCTCTGCCATGTTTGGTGCTATTCATCTTCTTGAACCTCTATTCTTCCTCGGTCTGTAAAACACGTCTTCTGGTTTTCTTCTTTTTGTTCCATGCACTTCTCCCCTCTCCCCTTCTTCCACTGATGACACAGGTGGGTTTGGTTTTTGCTCTATTCCCATTGGCTTCTGCCATAAGCACCACTCTTGCTGTGCACAGCTCTTCCCCCAGGGGACTGCACTGCCGCCCCTGCTGACCACCACAGTCCAGGTCGCTCTCTGGAGCCTCGGACCTACAAACCAATTTCCACTGCAAACTGAACTGTTCTGAAACAACTTACCTTCCTGCCTTCCCTGGCCATCACGTTGCTCTTCTTTACATATTCTTTCCTTTCCTAAGTGGCATCTTTGTTCAACCAATTTCCCTAGAGAAACTTAGAAACCATCCTTGACTCATCCTTCTCCATTTCCCTTGTCCTACACAATCAAATCAAATATCCTTGCTATGTCTCATATATGAACCTCTCCATCCCTATTATAATACCTCCCCCTTGAAAAGGTCCTTATCCTTTGCTTGGATTCCTAACTCATCTCCCTGCCTCCAGGATTTCTGTGCCTTGCTTCAAACCATTCTCCACACTCCAATCAAATCAGCTTTCTAAAATTCAAATCTGATGTCACTGCCTTCCTCTGAATCCTCCCATGGCTCCCAGTGCCTAGCAGTGCTCCTCAAACTTTTCCAAAAAATGGCAGAAGAGTTTGTAGTTACAGATCTAAGAAGTTCACTACAAACAAGACATTTCTTGCAAGGCTGTTTCATCTAAAAGTCATTTCGACTTTATATTCTATGCCATGGGTAGCCACTTATGTTACTAAAAGAATGTTTTAAATATCTTACCAATTAAAGTTTAATTTTTCCACACAATAACTAATATCACCCTCAAGGAAGACACACTGATTACCTGGTGGCTTCAAATATCCCTCAGCACAATGCCAATAGACCAGGGGTTGGCAAACTACAGCCTGCAGGCCAAATATGGCCCACGATTGGCTTTTGTAAATAAAATTTTACTGGAACACAGTCGAGAAAGTTCAATCATTTATGTATTGTCTATGGCTGCTTTCAAATAACAATGGCAGAGTTGAGCAGATGTAACAGAGACCATGTAACCCACAAATCTAAAAGAACAGTTATTTCAAGAAATATTGTATGGAGTGGTAATTTAAAAGGAAAGAAGGAAGGAAAATAAATTTTTAAAGATACACAGTGCTTCCCCTAAGATCTTACCCAAAAAAGAACCATGAGATCCTTTAATAAATCATGTCATGTTCTAAGAACAGGAAGTAGTTCCATTTGCTAAAGTAGAGAATGCATGATGAATATTTAGGGGGAAATAAAGCTAAACAAAGCTGAATTGGAGCCATATAATAGCAGATCTCAAATGTCATGCTAAGGAATTCAGACATGATTTTTCAAGCTATAGAATGGCTGAAGTCATGTATGCAAACACTGATACAATCTGAACTGTCCTTTAGAACAGGAGTCAGCAAACTATGGCCTGTGGGCCAAATCTGGTCCATCACCTATTTTTATTCTTTATTTTTTACTTTTATTTATTTTTTTTTAGAGACAGAGTCTCACTATGTTGCCCAGGCTGGACTCAAACTCCCACTCCTGCCTCAGCCTCGCAAGTAGCTGGGACTACAGGTGTGCCCAGACACCCACTGGTTTTTGTAACTAAAGTTTTATTGGAACACAGTCACACTCATTCAGTTAAATATTTCTATGGCTGCTTTCCTGTTACAACAGCAGAGTTGAGTAGCTGCAACAAAGACTGCATGGCCCACAAAACCTAAAATATTTGCTATCTGGCCCTTTGGCAAAGAAAATCTGCTGATCCCCACTTTAGGAAGAAGAATATGATAAGAGAAAATGATAAATGTAAAGGACAGACTAGGGAGAACAAGGAATAATGGAGTCGGGGAGATGAGATTCATAGCTACTGGGAAAAAAACATACACACAAAAGGTAATGAGGGTCTAAACTACAGTAGTTAGCAGTAAGAACTGAAATCAAAGATGGGCATTTGAGCGTTGGTGTGAGAATGTAGACAGGAACCAGAGACAGACTGAAACAAGAGGATGAATGAGTCGATTCAATGCTAAGGTGCTATGGCTGGGAGGAAACATGAACATGAATAAAAAACACGGAGCACACGACAAAGAGGTTTCAGAAGGAAGACACTAGGGGAGGATTAGTTTGACATCAGATGTGAAAACTCAACACCTCATGAGGTACACCTTAACAGCGCAAGAAGGAAATCCAACTGGAGAAACAGAGTTAAGAATCGACAGTTCGGACTGCTTGAGGCCAGAAGTTTGAGACCAGCCTGAGCAACATAGTGAGACACCTCATCTCTTAATAAAAAATAAAAAAATTAGCCAGGCATGGTGGCGTATGCTTGTAGTCCCAGGACTACAGCCCAGGAGGCTGAGGCAGGAGGATTGCCCGAGCTCAAGAGTCTCAGGTTGCAGTGAGCTGTATGATGCCACTGCACTCTAGCCCAGGAGACAGAGTGAGACACTGTCTCAAAAAAAAAAAAAAAAAAAATCAACAGTTCAGGGATTGACACAGAAACGGATGAGATCAATAAGCTACAACTGACAGCAGAAGCAGCAACTCCCATTTACTCAGCAACTACAGCGTGTTAGACTCTATATTAGCCACTTTAAATTATCTCTAATCCTCCCAACAATCCTGCAATAAAGAAATCACCACTATTTTTACAGATTAGAAACCTGAGTTTGGAAAGGACTGAACAAAATTTAAAATTCCAAGATCATAAAGCTAATATGTGTCAGGGGCAGAATTCAAACCCCAGTCTACTTGATACCAAAGCCAGTAGCCTACAGGCCGTCCACACTATGTGTAAAGACAAGATTGTTGGCTCCAAAACCAGAGGGAAATATCTACAGCTGGTGAGAAGAAAGGAAGCCAGCAGAGAAGAGATTACAGAAAGCCAGGGCAGTACAGTATCAGGTAAGCCAACAGAGGGGAATTTAAAAAGGAGGGGCTGAATAATACCAGGTGGTAATTTTGATGGCTTACCATGTGCCAGGTACTGTGCTTCACATACATTAGCTCATTTAGTCCTCTCAACAGTCACGGCATACATACTGCTGCTATGCCATGAAACGAACATGAAAATGAAGCAGGTAACTTGCTAGTATCATACAACCAGTCAGTGCAGAGCTGGATTCTGAATCCAGGCAGCCTGACTTCGAATTCTACACTCTTAACCAATACACCATACTACCTCTAGGTCAAGTGCTTCAGAATGGTTAAGGAGAAAAAGACAGGAGAGGGGAAAAGGACAGATCCTCTTATTAGGGGAATAGTGACTTTCAAAAGTTAATTTCCAAAGATTAGTTTCAGAATAGCACTTGAAGGAACACGTTATAAGGATTAAGGAATAAATAAGTGATCAAGTAAATAAGTGATAGTATTACCTACTTTTAGAAGCTTTGGGAAAAGGTGAGAGAATATTAATTTATGTAATAATCAAGAAAATGTAAACCAATTTGTTTTGGGTATTTTTTTTTCAAACTTAATTGGTTATGAGATATTTAGAAGATTTAATAAATGTCCTTCAGGTATCTGAGGGTACAGGACATAACGTTTCTTATGTGCTTTGTCAGTTCAGAGTATGCCCTATTCCAATTTTCTCAGAGTCAAATGTGAATTAAAATCTCCACAAAGTTTTAAGAAGCTGTCAGTCTTCACCCCGGATTCAGAATCTCTGACTCAGATGATCTGTAGTGGGGCCTGACACTGATGTGATTCTGACGCAAAGCTTACGTACTTAAAGGAAATATGACACCCTCTGTATACACTGCCTGAGTTATTTGAAAACAGTATCCTAATAAGCGTTTAAGATCAATGTAAGCTTTACCACTTGACCAATACCTGTTATGATTTACATGAAAAACTAACCTGCTCAAAGATTTTTATATTTGAATACTATCAAAATAATGTTTGAATAAATGGTTAATTTTTTTCTTGAGCATGAGTTTGTCCATGTTGAAATTAAACAACATCCCGATAGCGCATTTCTGAAAATATTTCAATAAAGAAAAAGACTCATCTGATAAATATTTGGCTCATCCCAACTTTTTAAAATTAAGAAATTTCTGTAATACATAGAGCAAGATCAAGCAGAAGACCTGAAAATAAATACAACACCCCTGAAAACACACATAAACACATACTTCACAGGTCTGAACTAGGAGGTCAAGCTCTAGAATCAGACTATCATGGTTTGTAGAACTTCCTAGCTACGTGATTTGGAACAAATTTTTAAATCGCTCTGTGCCTCAGTTTCCTCAACTGTAAAATGAGGGAAATAATAGTGCCTACACCTCATGAGGTTGCTGTGAGAAATGATACAATCTAGGTAGACAGAGTACTTAATAGTGTTTGGTACATAATAAGCATTCGATATATGTTGGCAATATAAATGATGGCACATAAAAACGTTCACCAACAGCAATTTTACTTCTAGAAATTTTTCTTACAAAAACCTTGTAAAATGCACAAAGATACATCTTCAAGAATATCTAATGCACAGTTATTGTCACCACAAAAAAACTGGAAATGACCCAAACTTCAACCATGAGGAGCTAAATAATTTATGGTATAATCTTTCATTCAGCATGTTTCTGAGATTCATCGCATTGTTGCATAAGACTACTTCGTTTCGGCTGGTGCAGTGGCTCACGCCTGTAATGCTAGCACTCTGGGAGGCCAAAGCAGAAAGATTGCCTGAGCTCAGGAGTACAAGACCAGCTTGAGCCCTGAGCAAGAGTGAGACCCCGTAAATAGAATAAATTAGCCGGGCATGGTGGTGGTGCAGCCTGTAGTCCCAGGTACTCGAGAGGCCAAGGCAGGAGGATCGCCTGAGCCCAGGAGTTTGAGGTTGCTGTGAGCTAGGCTGATGCCACAGCACTTTAGCCTGGCTGCCAGAGTGAGACTCAGTCTCAAAAAAAAAAAAAAAAAAAAACCAAAAAAACAAAAACCTATTAATACTTCACTTCATTTTATTGCTGAATAGTATCCCATTGCATGATGTAGCACATGCTATTTATCTATTCACCAGATGATGAGCATTTGGGTTGTTTCCATTTTTGGTGATAATGAATAATAAAGCTGAAGTCTTTGTGTGGACATGTTTTCATTTCCCTTGATAGATACTTAAGAGTAGAACCGCTGGGACATACAATAAATTTATATTTAACTTTCTGAAAAATGGCCAACCTGTTTTCCTAAGTGGCTACACCATCTTGCATTCCCACAACAAATGAATGTATCAGTGTATGAGGATTCCAACTGCTCCACATCTTTGCAAAACTTGTATTGCCAACAGTTTTAATTTTAGCCATTCTAGGTGTAGTGTGGTATCTCACTGCGGTTTTCATTTTCATTTTTCTAATTACCAATGATGCTGCGAACCTTTCATGCACTTGGCCGTCTGTCTTCATTTGTAAAATATTTGTTCAAATTTTTTGCCTATTTTTCTTTTGTTTCTCTTACATTAAAAAATCCTTTGTACATTCTGATACAAGTCTTTTGTCATATATATGTTTTGTAAATATTTTCTCCCAAAAGGGTTTATCTTTTCACTTTCTTAATGCTGCCTTTTGATAAGCAAAAGGCTTTAATGTTGACAAAGTCCAATGTACCAATTTTTTTTCTTCTATGGGTCATGTTTTTTTATGTCCTAAGAAATCTTTGTCTATCTTGAGATCGCAAAGATTTTTCTCTTCTGTTTTCTTGTAAAGTTTTATAAAGAGTTTTGGTCTTACATTTAGGTCAATGATCCATTTTGAATTAGTTTTTACATATAGTGTAAGGATCAGGGTTTTTTCTCCCCATATAGACATCCATGTATTCCACACCATCTATTAAAAACAAACAAACAAACAAAAAAACCTATCCAGCATTGAATTACCTTGGTATCTTTATTTTAAAAAAAAAAAAAAAAACAACTAAATTTTGTGGGTGAAGGTCTATTTCTGAACTCTTAATCCTATTTCATCAATGCGTATCTGTTTCTTCTTTGATCCACAGATTATTTAGGAATGCCTTGTTTAATTTCCACATATTTGGAAATTTTCAAGATTTCTTTCTATTACTGATTTCTAATTTAATTCCATTGTGGTTAGAGAACATATTCTTGATGATTTCAATCCTTTTAAGTTTATTGAGACATATTTTATGGCCCAGCACATGGATAATTCTGCTAAATGTCCCAGGTGTGCTTGCAAAGAATGTGTTTTACAGTGTTAATGCAAGTAGAGTTCTACAGATGTCGATCAGGTTAAGTTGGTTGACGGTGTTGGAATCTTCTATATCCTTGTTGACTTTCTATTTGTTCTAACAATTACTGAGAAAGAAGTATTGAAATCTCCAG
>RJWJ010044107.1:0-12311 GCA_004363605.1 Indri indri | reverse complement strand
AGTAATATGACGACTGCTAATGCCCTGTGTGTAAGATTGGACTTCTCTTTCCTGCTGTGGCCCGACAAGCACAGCAGACTCTGTTCCTCTCTTCTTCCTCCTCCCTTCCTCCTCCTCCCAACCCTGCCCCACTTCACCTCCCCTGCTGAAGGTGCTCCTTGTCTCTCATTTTCTTCCAAACGGCTGTTACAATAAAAGCAACCTTTCCTATGAAATGTTTCTAAAATGATAAAAGAGAAAGTTTGGTCTCTTTTGTCCATATTATTAATATTTCTAAACATACATGAAAATCTCTGTGTTATTTCCTCCCCACTGTTTACTCCAAAAGGCACTGATTTTTGCCTTTGCACTGTAAATGTGAATACCGTCACATTTAGTGAGCACAGCCACTGTGCCGGGGCTGGGGTGTGAGAGGTGAGGAAGTCACTGTGCGGGAGGACCGTGGGCCCTGGTGGGAGAGGGCGCGTTATCAGAAGGGTTAAGTGCTGTACAATAAGCAAGTGCAGGGCTGTGGTCACACAGGGGAGGGCTCAACGCTTAGCTTGGGAGGGACGATTAAAAAGGTTTGCAGACACATGAGCAGAGTCTTGAAGGACAAGTGGAGCCAGCGGACGGAGAGGCAGGAAGGGAGGAGCAGGAGTAACGACATAGAGGCAATAACCGCAAGGTCTTCTCAGGGAACCGCGAGGTGCCGCGTTTAACTGAGCTGTAGGCTCAGTGCTCAGTGGGGTGTGGAGCGGTGGAGAGGGTCTGGAGAGACGGAGCAGAGGTGAGGCCTGAGGGCGTGGTATTGGCATCATGGGTTAAAGTGCCCACGGAAGGTAAGAGAGCCAGTGCCCTGTCCCTGGGGGCGGCCCCTGCCAATAGCTCCTTGTGAAGTCTCCAGTCTCCTGGCTCTTTCCCCTTTGTTTCACATGTGTTCCCACCCAACCCCTCAGCTTTTCCAGACCTTTCCTAATTGCCTTCCTTCACCCTAGGGGGCAAGTTTAAAGCATTACTTCTCCCAGGCATGTCTGCATCCTAACAAGGGATTAGTCTACAATGCCAATAAGCATTTTGTGACACTTTTATGTGCCAGGCACTGTGCCAGGCATCGTGCACACATGTGCTCTGTTGTTTGACCCTCATAACCACCCTGTGAGGGAGGTACTATAATCATCCCCGTTTTGACGAAAAGGAGGCCAAGACTTAGGGAGACGCAGGCAGACAGACGAGAGGCGGGAGACGATTTTGGGATCAGGGGCAGTGAGCGGGATTCACAGGTAGGGTACAACTTCCAGCTCTAACATCCCACCAAGCATCTGCCTGAGGCTGTCAGTCCTCCACGACTTCGGTGCTCAGAGTTAGGAAAGAGGATAACAGGAGCTTCACGGTTCAGCAAGCCTTTGGGTTAGCCATTGCTATTTTCAGGATCATGACTTGGCCAATGACAAGTCATGTATAATGAACCGTATCATGGGACTCTATACATTCAGTTTTGTTTTTTGTCTTAAGAGAGAGAGGCCTAGAAAGGACTGTGTCTACACTACCCAGCCCTGTAGGAACCCTGTCCTCTCAGCCCATAAAGGCCACAGAGGCTGAACTAGGAATTTTTGCTGAGATCACCGAGGGCCACCCTTGCTCATGCACAATTTGTCCTTGATCTGACCCTCTCTCTCCTGACCTTGACTTGACTTACTCAGATTCTTCCCTCTGGTTCTTTGGGTTCATTCTTCCCACTTTCCCTGAGGCTCTCCAGCTCGATTTCCTGCTCTGTCCCGTGCTTGCCGGATCCAGCTCTACTCATGCACACCCAGGCCCCCTAGACAGATGGGAGCAGAGATGCTGATACGGCTGGGTGCTTAATAAAGCCTACTGATGGGGAGAATAATGACGCCTAACGTGAGCACACCTCTCACCAAGTCACGTCTTATGCCAGTTAACCCACGTGATCTCCACAGCTATACCTCGTGGTTCGTTCTCAGTCGTCGTCTTATTTCACATGGCTTTATCGGGCTCCACCTGGCTTTCTACAGTCACCTTCCAGGATACCACACTCTTTGAGTTTTCCTCCTTTTCAGTCTCCTTTGAGAGTTCCTTCTTTTCCTTCTGATCTCTTAATATTAATGTGACCCAGGGCTCGGTCCTTGGTCCTCTTTTCTATTTCTATTCACTTCTTTGGTGACCTCATCACTCTCGTGACTTTAAAACCTCTCTCCTGAACTTATATATGAAACTACCTGCTTGACATATCCACATTTAATAAGCATCTAAAACTCATGTCCTTCTGATCCACCCTCGGATGTCCCCATCTGAATCGATGGCGACTATCTTTCTGTGGAGTCATCTTTTTCTACCCTCTCTTCCTTTCCACCCCACATTCAAGCTTCCATCAAATTCTGTTGGCTCTACCTTCAAAGCGTGTCTGGAATCTGACCACTTCTCGCCATCCCACTTCTGCCACCTTTGCTATCTCTTGCCTGGATTATGGCAACGGCTTCCTAACTGTCCTTTCTGCTTCACTCTTCTCTTTACAGTCCGTTATCAGCACCGCAGTCAAACAGATCTTTTTAGAAAGTATAAGTCTGGCCATGTCGCTCCTCTGTGCAAAGCCCCGCAATGGCTATTTCTCAGAGTGTAAAAGGCAGAGTCCTCACCATGGCCATGAGGAGTCCTGACAGCCACCGGGTGCTGTTACCTTTCTGCCCTCATCTCCTCCTGCTGCTCTCCTCCTCCGCTACCAGGCTCTAGCTGCGCTGCTTTCCTTACTGCTCCTCCAGCACGACAGGCCCACGCCCAGCTTAGGGCTCTCGTGCTAGCGGGTCTCTCTGCTCCAGGTAGAGGCCTGACTCCCTCCCTCACCTCCTCAAGTCTTCGCTCCAGTGTCACCTTCTCTATGGGGCCTCCCCTGGCATCCCCAATCTCGCTGTCCCTGCTCTATTTTCTCCCTTGGGCACTTATCACTTTCTGAGGTACTCAATAATTTACTTATTTATGATGTGTTTTACTCCCTTTCTTAGAATATAAGTTCCAATCAAGAGTACGGTACCTAGGCTGGACGCGGTGGCTCACGCCTGTAAACCTAGCACTCTGGGAGGCCGAGGTGGGTAGATCGTTTGAGCTCAGGAGTTCGAGACCAGCCTGAGCAAGAGCGAGACCCCCGTCTCTACTAAAAAAATAGAAAGAAATTAGCTGGACAACTAAAAATACATAGAAAAAATGAGCCGGGCTTGGTGGCGCATGTCTGTAGTCCCAGCTGCTCGGGAGGGTCAGGCAGGAGGATTGCTTGAGCCTGGGAGCTTGAGGTTGCTGTGAGCTAGGCTGATGCCATGGCACTCTAGCCCCGGGCAACAGAGTGAGACTCTGTCACACACACACAAAAAAGTATGATACCTAGAAAAATGTCTGATATTTACGTAGATCTGTGTTCTAGGCCTTACTCTAAGCATAGCATAAGAAATTTAGTTTTATATCAACCCTATAAAGTAGATACTACTGTTATCTCCATTTTATGGATAAGAAAACTGAGGCACGGAGAGATTAAATAACTTGCCTGAAGTCACACAGCTAGAAAGTATTCTGGCTCCAGAATTTGTTCTTTTAACCCAAAAACGATACTGCATCTCATTGCATGGCATTTAGTAGGTGCTCAATAAATACATATGAAATGAATACATGAACAAATTCCAAAAACAATAATTACTAGGTAAATGATAATATTATTGCTACCTTAAAGATGAGAGAACTGGGCTGGGCACAGTGGCTCATGCCTATAGTCCTAGCATTTTGGGAGGCCGAGGCAGGAGGACTGCTTGAGGCCAGGAGTTCGAGATCAGCCTCAGTAAGAGTGAAACCCTATCTCTACAAAAGAAAGAAAAATTAGCCAGGTATGGTGGTACACGCCTGTAGTCCCAGCTATTTGGGAGGCTGAGGCAGTAGGTTGAGGTTACAGTGAGCTATGATGATGCCACTGCACTCTGTGCCTTGCTCATAGGGGTAGGTAGTGGCAGAGCTGGGACCTGGACCCAAAGTGCTGCTTCTATTTCCAGCACTCACGCAAGGGATAGAGGATAGAGATAAACTGCTGGTACACATCGATTTTCATAGTTTCTCATTGTAAATGCTTCCTATAAGCCTTTCGCTTAATACACTATTTAGGAATTCTCATTAAGGAAGTAAAAGAGGTAAAAGAGAGCATCAATCTCCAATATACTAACATGAAAACTCATCTCATACAGGGTAATTGACTTTCTCGAAGAGAAAACATAGCTCAGGAGCAGAGCTACAGTTTCCCAGATGGATCCCAATTCCCCAGTAGTATACAGAAATGCAGAGGAAATGAAGAGTTGCTCCCACTAACTTAGCTCTTTTGTCTTAAGAAGAATATAGGAGTTTAGACCTGTGTCAGTTTATGAGACTATATTTGGGTGGAGACTGGCTATGTATGGTCACTGCCTCTTCTATTCCTGGTTTGAGAATCATTCAGTGGCTCAAAGCCATTTTTGTCAACTTTCCAAGTGCGTCTTGGAAATCAAGTTATCTTGAAACTTGCCCAGCCGGCCCTCCATCTCATGGAGACATTCCCACACCGAGAAACTCATTTAATTTATTTTCATGTCTGCATTCCTGACTTTGCCATCTGATCAGCTAAGAGTCACTAAAGGCAGATGTCAGGGCTATTAGGGAATGGGGTCCTGGAAGAGTTTGTGTTGTTTCTGAATGCTGAGAACACGGGGGGCTTAGAGAAGGCAGAAGCTGAAACCTCTCCTTGCTAAAACAGCATTGTCTTGCTGGGTCTGAGGCAGAACTATGCTGTCAAAGGAAGTTAGTCTTAAAAGCCTTCCATTTCAAAGTTTCTTCTTTGCTATCCCGAGCTCAGATATTTTGTTTAACTTCTGCAAGCGATGAATCCTCTCTCCTGGGCTCTACCACCACCCTCATCACCTTGGATTGCCATTTTCTGTTTACTCTGTATCTCCCCACCTGAACTATGAGCTCTTGGAGGGGAGGGGTGAGTCTTATTTATGTTTGTATCTCCAGGGATCAGTGCACAGCCTGTTTGGGTCACACAGTATTGGGGATTGAATGGTAAAAGAACTGACACCTCAGAGGGCCTCAAAGGGGAATGGTGATCACACAGAGTTTATGTTCAAAGTATGAGATCCATTTTTAGCTCTGATCAACCTATCGGTTACCCTTTTTGCCAAAAAGAACAGTCTTACAAGCCTTGTCCTCATGGCCACATTACAGGTAGTAAGCTGCAGGACACGAATGTAGAAGGCAGGCCACTGAGGGAGAGACACAGTATGATTATGAATGCTGGCAAATGGTTTACTGCATGTATTAGAAGGGATTGAAACCTTATTAATGGTGAGGATACAGTCTCTGTTCTCAAGGTGCTGTCAGACCAAACTGTAAGTGAAGATGTTGAGATTTTCTGGAAAGTAGTAATGAATCCATGAAACAAGGAAGCGACCTCTCCCCCAGGTAGCGCTTGAGACAAACATACTGCAGGACATGGGAAAGGATCAGCAGGATCCAGGTAAGGAAGGGAGTTGAAATCTGGATCCACTGAAATGGAGATGGTCCTATGAGTACCGCTGGCTAAGAGCTGTCATCAATTCCTTACCAAGGAGGGGGGTCACCACGAGGGTCCCACTGTGAGATGTTTGCACCTGTATATAATTATGTTTGCCACTTACATACAGTAAACCATACACAGTTCTCATCCCCTAGCAAAAATAAATTCTTTTAATGTTTTCATAACCTTGCAGGTGTTGGATCTGAACTTGGTGGATCCTACAATTATGTCAGTCCTGATTCTGGAGCTCAGTCTGGGCAGGACTTGGTTCTTAACGAGGCATATTCTTGTATGTGTATACTAGAGTTACACCTACAGCATACTGGGTGCTTTGACATTGTTCAGTGAATGAATGAATTTGGTTCAGGTGAGTGGTGCTGTGCCTGACACAGCCTATCCACAATGACCTACTCAGGACCATTTCTCCAAGGCTAGAGTGCCCTACTCTGAACTCACTCATCCCTAAATTTTTTAAAAACACTTAACAAATGGCTAAGCATTAAGGAATCAGGTACTATTCACAGTACAGCTCTCTGCTTTGTCACTTCACTGAAGAGACAAAAACAAAGCTGCTCAAAGGAGCATCTGAATGGCTGAAATTTATTCTGTCCAGTCTTTTTTTTAAGTTCAAATTAAACAGTGACAGATTATGTTTTGGTTTCCCTGCTTGCAATTCCCCAGGTAAGAAACTATCTGCTTTAACGAAAATGATTTATCTCTGGAATTGTGTCCAACAGCAAGAGACAAACAGGGGCCATTTGGTTTTAACGTTGACTATGAATTTCTGTGTGAACCAACTATAGTGACTATTTGGGTGGCAGCACCGCTGTTGAGAATAGCTACATAGCCAGCCGACTGCAGGCTTTGAGCTTCGACAGTTCTGGATTTGAATCCTGGCTCGAATACTTTCCATTTGTGGGACATTGGGCATGTTCCTTAATGTTTCTGAACTTTTCCTCATCTGTAAAATAGAAAATTATAATGCCTACTCACTAAGCAGCTATTGCAAAGTCATGTTATTATGAGAAGGAATCTCATCAATCAATTCACACAAAGGTACTGATAATAGAATTTAAAGTCATGTGCTATCTCCTTCCACAGACATTTTAAGTGGGCCCAGCACCTTCTCCAGGGAATGAAGCTCTGATGGAGGCACAGGGTGGTTCAAGGTCTTGGGAAAATCACACCATGTGAGTCAGAAGAGCAAGAGCTTCCAAAATCAACAGAGCTAAGAGGGTGGGCCTCAGAAACAGGCTAAGTAGTGGCCAAAAGGAAGATGATTAATTCATTCAGCTAATATTTGTGTGCCTAGTATGTGCCAGGCCCTGTTCTTAGGGTCAGAGATCCAGCAGTGAATGGAGACAGTCCAACCCTTACCCGCATGGAGCTTGTATTCCAGTGGGGAGAAACAGGTAATAAGCATAATAAATAAACTAAATATCTGGTTTGTCAGAAGGTGAATAAAGCAGGGGAGCTTGGGAGGGGAGTTGCTGGGGTTTGCAATTTTAAGCAAGGTGGTCAAGAATGCCTCCCCAAGAAGGTGACATTTGAGCAAAAACTCAAGGAGGTGAGGATGTCTCCAAAAGGTCATTGGCAGCCTGGGTAGGGGTGGAGGTGAGGGTGGGAGTAGTTGCCTAGAGGAAAGGCTTGTTACCAGGCCCTGGCTTCATCTCTATTCTCAGTACCTGGTGACATCAGAAAGCAAAGGCATTTCTGTGCTTATTATGTTTTCATAGGACCAGCTGGCAGGGCTCTTTTCTCCAGAAACGGATTCTGCTGAGTCTCAGCCTGCTTACAGCAGACTCATTTTAAAGAAAGAAGAGAAGCCTTTCTCTGCAGTAGGATTGCTGTGTATGGGTGTGCAGGTTGTACACTGTGCAGAATGCCAAACTTAAGGGCGTTCCATTCACATTTTAAACATTCTAGATGTGTCTATTTATAACGATTTTCTGGCAGGTGGCAGAAAAGTGTCTTTCTAATGAAAGCAGTATATTATGATATTTTCTGACCCTTGGGAATAAAGCATCTTGAAGGCAGAGCAGGTCCTCTCATTAAGACACCTGGGAGCCAATGGCAGGCCTGAAGGTCCAGATTTCCAAAAGTTCCCACCAGTGGTTTGCTAGGAATAGATTTACTGGTTAAATCACATCCCTCCTCTGCTGAAAATTCTACTGTGGCTCTTGTCACGTACTGGAGAAAACTCCCCAGTGAGACATATTCCAGAATTTCTTTGTTGGCGAGGTTTTTAGGGTGGCAACCTGATGGGAGGGATTAGGGAGCCAAGGAGACATGGGGGAAGCCACATTTGCAGGGCAAACGTGTGAGCATGCCGTGTTACGTGGATTTGGGGAGCAGCTGCTACAGGTGGGCAGCAGTAAAGTACCACATGCTACCCTTCAGCCCCTTGCTGGTTCTATTCCTTCTCAGCCCTGACTCTGCTCACGTCCCGAGTCTCCGCTCTCACCGCCCCGCCCCTGCACTGAATCCGTGCCCCGGCTACTTGAGGAGCCAGAACATGCGAATCTTGTACAAGATGTTCCTGCTGCTGGGAGTGCCTCTGTGTCCACTCCCCCTCCTGCCCTGCCAGGGCCGCCCTTAATCACCAGTTCCTCTGTGAAGTCTTCCTGGTGCCTGAATGTTGCTGCACACACTCTCGGTCACTCTATTCTGGTGCTCTCACGCTGTAAGCCAGTTCCTTTCAAATATTCTTTTCTCTCTGGATTAAAGTGATAGGTTCATCTGCCTATTTGTACCACTAGACCATGGGCTCCTTGAAGGCTGGGCTGTGTCTTATTAACCTTGGTAAACCCTCTTTAACACTGTAGTTGCTCAATAAATGTGCTGCCGAGCACCGCTTCTCAAGTCTAATTACTAAGCATCTCCTGGTGATAATAAAGAAAACGGTACTTTTAAATTGCACATTTAAAACTGTGGCACATGCTACAAGAAGCTTCTAATCCTTTAGGTCCTAAAGGCTGTTTTTTCCATCTGTCAAGTCTGCACCGAGCCTGATAATTTCTCAGGAACTGAGATATAAATATGCATCAAACGAGTACACATGCAGATAAGAATAACACCTGCTATTACATGGACATGGATCAAATAGCCCAGGGTACATTCCTCATACTTCAAGGCTATATGCTGTCTCCGCTTTGGGGAGGCAGAGAAATCCCATACCCCAAAATGGGAAGAATGGGCCACACAGACCCCTGTACCCATATAACTGGGCAGCCCCCTGGGGTCTTGTTGCAGCCTTTTCAGTTTCTGCTGGCCTTGATCACTGGGGAAATGTACAGAGTATGTGGCCTTTGTGACCCCAACACATAAGTCTTCTTGGAAAATTTCCATTCTCAGGCGTCAGGCATGTCAATGAACAAAGTCCCCAGGGAGACCATGGGGCAGAAATATCCCAATTTAAAAATATTCTCCAAGTGGCTTATAAAATGTGTACAAGTTCAATTACTCTTGGCTTCCATGTGTGGTGGCAGCTGGCCTGTCTGTGTTTATTTGTTCCTCTTACTCGTGATTATTCAGAGAGACTGCATTTGTCTCACCCTGTCTCCTTCATGAGGGACAAGCACCTCTTAGAATAGAGGTCACCAACCTCAAATAAGTGGTGGGCTTGGGTGGGGACTCTTGCACTCCAGGGGTGGAGATCAGGGGGGACTGATCCTCCTTGGGAGGCTGGGGAAGGGGGTGGGTGGCAGTGAGCAGAGCTGGGTGTCATCTCGGTGGAAGTGTGGCCACCAAGAGAGGACAGGGTGTTGGCATGCTTTCCGCTGACATGGAAACCAGCCTGGTGCCATCCTGATTCCACTTACTGTAGCTTGCCAGTCCTGCCTTTGCTGTGTCCTTGGAAGGGGAGTGCAAGGGAGTCACTACTAGTCTCATCAGGCACAGTGCTCACAGGGTAATTGGCAAACATTATAAATATGACTTAAACAGTGTCTAGAACAGAAGGGCTGTCTATGAATTCCCTTTGGCTGGCAAGGTGACCTAGCCCAGCTAGTGAGCCAGGGACAGAGAAGAGAATTCCTCATTTAAGGTTTTTGGGGAACATCAGCCAAAGGGAGGCTACGAGGATAAAATGAAGCCCAGCCTTCAGTTTGCAGTCACCCCATGACTTCAGCAACACATAAGGCTCTGACTGCAGGGCCCAGCTGTGACTTTAGCCACCTCGAATGTCCAGGATGGGACAAAGGGGACATGAAAGCCTGAGTATGTTACTTCAGTTAGCAACTGATTCTCCACTTGGCGTCTCTTCTCTTACTCTTGGTGTGACCCTCTGATGGCTCTTGCTGACCTTGGATTCAGCTTTAAACATGGGTGCCATGGGCACCCCACCTCGTGTTACTCTGATTTCTTGCTCGCCTTTGTGTGGTTCTTTGCCTTCTGTAGAGTCATTCACATCCCTGATCTTATTTGCTCAGCACAACCCTGAGAGGTAGGTAGAATTATGATCCCCACCTCATGGGTAAGAAAAACAAGGCTCAAAGAGGTGAGGAGACTTGCAGGTCACTGAGCTAGTGAGCAATGGGGCCAAAGCCTGAACCCAGACATTACTGACTCTATTTCTGTCGTGCATTGCTGGTTATATCCCCTAACCAGTGATAGCCATGCTTTCCTGAGTGTCGTATGTTTGAGCATGCCCTCCAATATGTGTACGCATACTTATCTATAAATTATAAACATATGAAGATGTTAATGTACTAAGTATATTGTACAACATGTAAAAACATTTTAGAAGGGTGAAAAAATGATTTTAAAAAACACAGGGGCTAATAATTGTTGAAGGTAGAAATCTAGGTATAGGGGGATTATTTTATTATTCTGACTACTTTTACATGTTTGAGATTTCCATGATAAAAATGCTAAAGAAAACCCCAAACAAAAAACAAAGATACAATAACAAAAGGGCCAAAAAAACACTCACAGAAGCTTTGGCCAGGAGTCTCAGAACTGGGCAAAGTAAACAGAGTTTCCAGGAATTGCCCTAGGATTGCCTGGCTTCTGTGTGGCACTCTCACCAGGGCATGTGGGATGACAAAGGACAAAGGCTCTGTTAGTTCTGCGTCTGAGATTTCAGCAACATCACTGTTATTTGTCTGAGTGCCTCCCTCTGGAAGAGGCTGTGTGGTTATGTTGGTCAAGACGCTACACTTTGGCGCTGGACTGCTGGGTCCGTAATCCTGGCTCTGCCACTGACTAGTTATACAATCTTGGGAAGCCACCTAATATCTGTGCATCTCAGTTTCCTCCTGTGTAAAGAGGGGACCATAATGGTAGCTACTTCACTGGGCTGCTGTGAGGATCAAATGATATATGCATATCACTTACATAAACTTATATAAAGTAGTAAGATAGTGTTTGAAACATAGTAAGTGCTACACGTACTTGCTATAGTTATAATAATTATTATTCTCTCTGCTCTTATCTTCCTAGATAGAATGCAATCTGAATCGTCAGGGACTCTCCTTCCCTTATTTCTGCTTATGACTCAATTTCTGAAAATGTCTGAATTAGATACATACAGTCCTCTCTGGGCAAGTGTGATTTGGAAAAAGGGAAGACGACTCTGACTTAACTGACACGTCATAGGAAACAAAATTTGATGGAAAGAGGTGGGATGATGATTCAGGAAAGCAGATTTTAGTATTCAACCACCAATTGCTCTGTGACTATCAACATATTGTCCACCTCAGAGGGCCCCAGTTTCATCATCTCTGAAGTCAGTGATTTGGAGCAGGTGGTCCCTGAGGTTCCTTTCAGATTGGGCATTTTTTGACTGTGTCTTGGGTTCTGATTTACTTTAGCAATGGCCAGTCTTAAGATTTTGAATTTCAAATACTCTCATAGGTTTAGAACCTGATCATCATAAGATCTCCTGATCTTAGGCTCTGACAGATGCCATGTCACCACATGCCTTGTGACATATGCCAGGTTAACCATCAAAATAACAAACCATGAAATAATGTATTAAATCTTTAAAAGAACAAATGGGTTGTATTCTTTATTATACGTACATAATGATTGGTTGATAATGTAGGAATTCGTAGTGGAATGTCAAATAAAAATGCACATGTAATATAAGCTGATCTCTATTCAGGCAGTTGTATATAGCTGGCTGTATAAATATCTATCTACTTATAGATATTTTATTATACTCTATATCCAGTTATAGATAGAATCTAAGATACATATCAGATACCAACTTATTTTCTGATCCTTGTGTCAGGAATATCTAGAACACTGCATTAAAAAAAGGTGTTTGTAATTTTTAAAATGCGCAGCTTCTATGAAAAGTCACATATGTGTCTATATGTCTATATGGACATTGATATTGATATATAATTTATATAAACATAATCACTGAATGTAAATTGTGATTATTCAGAGTAGTGGCATTTTAGGTGATTTTGTTACTTTCTTCTTTATGGTTTATATACGGTTATGTACTTTTTTTACACTAAGTATCTATATAATCAAGAAAAAGCCCTTTTCATAGTAAGAAGAAAAGTATATTAAAAACACTGATTCAGATACTATTAATAGTACAAAGATATAATTATTAAAGGGAAAAATTAGCAAAACGTCTGATGCAACAACCTAATCTTAACGATAAAGGATACCAAAAATTTCCTAGGGTAATAAACCTCTAACACATGTTTTTAAATACAATATTTTAGATATTTTTGTTCCATGATTGAGTTCTGTGGCCTCTTAGATGTCTCACAAAGCTGACTACAATTAG
>RJWJ010044106.1:0-12314 GCA_004363605.1 Indri indri | reverse complement strand
AGCTTGTGGCCAAGATCAATGATACCATCCCCAATGCCTTCCCATCCCAGTATGAGGAAGCTATGAGAGATGAGGAAGAGAGAGCTCGAGCCAGAGCTGCAGCCAGGCCTGGCACTTCTGCCAGGGCTAGTGCACGTCCTAGGGCCACAGCCAGCAGCTCGTCCCACCCCTAGTGAGGTCCGAGGCAGATCCTTTACTTTGTTATTGAAAAGTCCTGTTAACCTTTGTTCTTGTTATGTATGAATAACTTGTTGACTAATCTTTTTTTCTACTGGTGTTCCTTTCGACATAAGGTTTATTTCAATTCAAAGTATAAGTTTACAAAAGACGTGGATCACATATTTATTGCAATATGTTAGGTTTAGTAGTAAGAGTTTTTGGTTTTGTTTTTTTTTTTGAAATGTGAATTGAACATCCTTAAATCACTTTCGTGATCCGGAAAAAGATAATATGGCATTGGAATAGGAATTTTCATGGAAATTTGAAAGATTTCACAGTAAAGTAGTTGGAATCAGAAAACAGAGAAAAAAATAAAAATCGGTCAATTCTTGGTTTGCTTTACTCGATTTAATTTGTCTTCTCTTAAATGGAAAATATATGTACATGGATATGCTTATGTTATTCAAGAATGTGTGAAAAATAAAAGCAACAAATTAGACCTCTTGTCCATAGCTCTTATTTGACCCAAACTTTAGTTGAGCGCCTGCTCTTTGGAAGTCTTCATGTTTGTACTGGGAATGTTTAGTCAAAGAAGACACAGCTCCTGCCCATGCAGTTGTAGATTCTAAGAGAAGCTATCATCATGGAAGAGAGTGAGAAACTCTCTACTTCATGAAGAAGTGAAATTCTTGACAGAGAGGTGATAAAGGGAAAATATTACCTAGTTTTCATTGCTAAGCAGCCATTTTGGCTGAATGTGATTTTTTTGTCCTAGATTGTTGCATTATTCTCTGAGATGTCCTGGATTTTTAAAAAAAATCTCAGCTGGATGGATGGTAATGTCTCAGATCAGATCATCATAGTAATAATTGCCACTCAGTAATGTCTCAATACAAGACAGAGACAGCCACAGATGCTCTGTATACATTACATATATTCTACCAGTCCTGCGACATAGGGGCTCATCAAACCCACTTCACTGTTGAGAGCCTAAGGCTCATCGAGTTTGGTAGTGTGCCAGAGTTCACAGTGGTATTATGTAGCAAGTAGTGACAGAGTTGGGACTAGATCCCCACTCTGAATACTCTACAGCACACACTGTTCTACTCCTCCCAACCTGAGGCACACCCTGTGTCTCTTTTTCTTTTTTCTCTCTTTTTTTTTTTTGCTTTTAATTTATTTTATTTTTTTTTTAATTTCAGCATATTGCGGGGGTACAAATGTTTAGGTTACATATATTGCCCTGTGTCTCTTATTTTAATTTTCTTCTCAGTATTCCAAAATGTGTTTTAGGTGATAAAAAGAAGTAGTTGTGCCCAAACTACCATGGAATACATAGGCAGAGCAACAAAAACATCAAAGTAATTGAGAGGTATAAATAAATGAACAAGACAGTGTTCAGTGACGGTATGATTATCTATATTTACAGTGTTAGAAAACCTCAAAAGATCAGGAGCTCCCCAAATCATCCTAAACAATCTCTTCCCTGTAGAAAGTAAATCTATCCGAACAAAAGTTACATGAAAATCTGTGTCTGGCTGGTGAAGAGAAGTAGGTCAATGTGTTTTCTCTCTGACAGCCCACCTCCAATCCTGGGCCCCTACCTTGTGTTACAGCTTCCCCATCTCACACCACTCCTAGGACAAGGACCCATTCTCCGCAAGGTTTGCCAAGGGGAAACTGCTCTAGAGCTCGCAGGGATGTGGCATTTCCCAGGAACTATTTAATCCAAGAGGTAGAGCCAAGATGAGGGCTGGGGAGACGAACACCCCATGTAGGAGGGCTGGGGGTGGAGACCAACACTCCAGAATATGAGGGGGGATCACACAGAGATATCATCCCTGTCTTTTCTTAGATGCAGACATCTAAGAGCTGTCAGTTTGAGCAGCTCCTCACATTATTCTTCAGGCTTCTCTGAGGGACATAGTCCTAAAGGTAGCATCTGCCCGGGTCAGTAGAGAAAGGGGTCCCAGACTCTCAGAGGAATGAAGACAATAAACCCGAATGAGGATGATGGAAAGGCCCTGCCAGAACAGTGGGGTCATATAAAATCACATCCCAGTTGTTAGCCCCGTGAAGTCCCGAACTGTCCTGTCTGCTTGTGGCTGACACTGAATTCCAGTGCAGGTCCCAGCAAGGTGAGGACTTTGGTCGAAAGGCCATGGTCTCAGGTCAGCTGAGAGTCCTAGGAAGGGTTCAGAGTCAAGGTAAAGACCGTGCATGTGGACCTGGAAACTGCTCAAGTCACAACTGACAAGGCTGCCCCTTGTGCCTCCTCTGCTGTTAGCCCTGGGAGGCTCAGGGAAGGCTTAACAGACTCAGGTGCCTCTGACTTCTACCTGGAGGATCTCAAGGAGATGAGAGACTTGGTTTACAAGCTGGCCATCCAGTTCAGCAGAGAGTGGAATCCCAGGCCATGACAGGTGTCAAGGTAAAAATCCTGTATGAGGAATGAGGCAACCAACTACCACAGAAGTGAACAGAGAATAGAGGTGTTCTTAGAAAGTCCTGCCTCTAGAGTCCACCCTGAGAGTCCACAGGCAGAGCTTTCAGGCTGAGGTTACGGTCATTTGCTGAGGAGGGAGGGTGGTCTCAGAGACATGAAGTCCTTGTACTAATGGAGGAGGCTGCTTTTAGCGGTGGGAGGAGACTAGCTCCCTAACAGGAGTCAACATGATGACACTGAGTGACAATAAAGAGACCCCTCTCAGAAAGAAGAGGGTCTCATAGAACCCTGTCCCTGTTTTCAGACCTGAGAAACCTGGGCATGACAACATGAGGAGTCATACTCACTTCTTCCCAGATAATCTCACAGAGGTGAGGAACCTTAACAAAGGGGGCTGCCTCGGGTCAGAAGAGGGAAGGAAGAGTTCCAGATTGTTCCAGAAGGCAAAGCGATGACCCTAAAGACACGGGGACACCAACCCCACAACAGTGGGGGCAACACAGATTCCTTCCACTACTGTTATCCTGGGGAAACTATGAGCAGTTGTGGCAATATGAGGCAAATTTCACGTCTTCGTAGAGAGTATCAGGGAATTGGGAGCTTTGGTATGAGGGAATAGGACTCAAGTCAAGACAGGGTGTGCCAGGGGTTAAGAGTGAGGACACCGAAGACAGTGCAACCACATACCCCATATCGGTGGGAGCCACACAGAATTTTCCCTACTGTTAGCCCTTGAAGACTCCAGGCACAAATGTCAGGAGGAGATATCCATCAGTTCTTACTCAGGGGTAACAGGGAAGTGAGGGTCTTGATCTTAAGGTGGAGGTTCTACCCACATAAACAGAGGAAGGAATCTTAGGCCTGCCCAGGAGTTAAACTGAGGACTCTGAGTTGGGACTGTGCGTAGAGTAGCCATCATAGGGCCTCAACCTGTTTGCCACAGCTTTCATTCCTGTGAGACCACTGGCAGGTGCATAGCCAGATAAGACCATCCTCACTTCCTCCTCTTGGGTCTCAGGGAACTGCGGGCCTCACTATGAGGAGATGTCCTCAGGTCAAAAATGAGGGGAGCCCCAGGCCCTGCCAGCAGTGAAATCAAAGATCCTGAGTGGGGACTGCAGGAACCCAATTCCCTTGAATAAAGGGGACAACAAAGTGTCATGACCTACCCTTTGATATCAACCATAGAAGACTCAGAGCAGGGCTTTCAGGTGAGGCTCTCCCTCACTTCTTTATATCAGGTCTAAGGGAAGGGAAATCTTTGGTCTGAAAGTGCAGCCACCAGTCATCAGAAGGAAGGGATCCAACACATGCTGGTCACTGTGACAAGTGTTTTCCATTCATTACACACATCCTGCCAGTTCTACATGACAGGCCTTACCAAACCCATTTCATAGATGCAGAGCCTGAGGCTCACAGAGTTTAATAATGTGCCCATGTTAACATAGCTAGTAGTGACAGGGCTGGGACTAAACTCCTGGTCTGAATTTGTCGAAAGCCCACACTATTCCACTTCTCCCAGCCTGAGGATGACCTTGTCCCTTAATTCACTTTTCTTCTCGTTACTGCAAAATGTATCACGGGCAATAGAAAGAAAGGCTCTGTGGCCAAACTACTGGATTATGATACATAGCCAGAGCCATAAAAATACCAAAATACATGAAGGTTTGAATAGCAAAAAAAAAAAAAAAAAGAAGTAATATGTTGATGACAGTATCATATGCATATGTGTGTGATGTCAGATAACTTCAAAAGTCTTTTTGTTCTTGCTCTACCGGAATAACTGGGAGATTTATCTTTTTGTTTTTGGTACTTTTAAAATTGATTCTTTTAAATAAAAGATTTATTTAGCTTCAATATTTGTGTTTATGGATAACATATATCACCCACTTATTAAATATTTCCTTTCCATATATAAGTGTAAAAGAGGCTCAAAGAATCATATGATTCAGCCACTTCCTTATATAAAGTAAATATATCGGAAGTTATATGAGATCCTAAATCTGGCTGGGGAAGAGAAGGAGTGGATCAACATGTGTATTTCTCACCCACCACCTATCCTGGGGGCCCCCTGCCTCGTGCTGTAGATTTCCCATCTCACATCACTCCTAGGATGAGGACCCATTCTCTGCAAGGTTTGCAGAGAGGAAACTGCTCAATACTGTGTAAGGATGTGGCATTTCCCAGGAATCCTTTAATCCAAGTGACAAGAGTCTGTATGAAGACATCCATAAATCAGGACTGGGAAAATGAACGCTGCAGAGTATTGGTTATTACAGCGAGACTAGCCCTTGTGTGGTCTCAGACTCAGAGGGCCCATGCAGAGCCATTGGCCTGAGCATCTTCTCACTTATTCCTCACAGTTGTCAGGAACTTGAGAGCTTTGGTCTAAGGAAGGCAGCCTCAGTTTTGTAGAAAGAGGAGTCCCAGGATCTGTTTGATATAAATCCTTTAATGAAGGTAGCACTTACTCAGAACACTGGGATCCTCAAGAGTCCAGCCCCCACTGCTAGCCCTATTAGGACCTTGAGTTCCATGGCCTGATGAATTACAGATAGCCTCTGAGAGATGAAGCAGAGACAGCCCAAGCCAGAGCTGCAGCCAGCGCTGGCACTATTGCCATGGCTAGGGCATATACGAGAGCCATGTCCAGCAACTCCTCCTAGATCCAGTGAGATCTGAGGCAGATTCTTCACTTTGGGGTTGAAAAGAGAAGTCGACACTCTAAGTAGTGGAGAAGGGGATCTGGGAGAAACACATTGTATGTCTTCTTTCTGTTCTTGTCCTGCTTGAATAACCGGGAGATGTATCTTTTTGGTTTTGGTACTTTTAAAATTCATTCCTTTAAATAAAAGATTTATTTAGCTTCAATATTTGTGTTCATGAATAACATGGATCACATTTATTAAATATGCCTTTTTCCATATATAAATGTAAAAGTTTTGGTATTTTGATCAACAAATTGAAAATCCCTGGATCTCCTCTTGTGTTCTAGAACGAGATAACAAGTAATGTGAGTTAGGATTTTTTTATTGTATAACTTTAAGGTGTACAACATGATGTCTTAATATACGTATATATACACAGTCATGCGCCACATGATGACGTCATAGTGAAATGCGTTACTCACGTGTTTGCGGTGATGCTGGTGCAAGCAAAGCTACTACACTGCCAGTCGTATAGAAGTATAGCACATACGATTACGTATAGTACATAATACTTGATAATGATAATAAATGACTCTATTACTGGTTTATGTATTTAATGTGCTATACTTTTTATAATTATTTTAGAGTGTATTCCTTCTACTTATAAAAAAAGTTAATGTAAAACAGCCTCAGGCAGGTACTTCAGGAGGTATTCCAGAAGAAGGCATTGTTGTCATAGGAGATGACAGCTCCATGTGTGTTATGGCCCTGGAAGACCTTCCAGCGGGACAAGATGTGGCAGTGGAAGACAGCGATATTGATGATCCTGGCCCTGTGTAGGCCTAGGCTGACGTATGTGTTTGTATCTTAGTTTTTAACACAAAATTCCAGAAAGTAAAAATAATTTAAATAGAAAAAAGCTCATAGAAGAAGGATATAAAGAAAGAAAATATTTTTATACAGCTGTACAATGCGTTTGTGTTTTAAGGTGTTATTATAAAAGAGTCAAAAAGTTAAAAAAAGTTTAAAATTTTATAAAGCAAAAATGTTACAATAAGCTAAGGTTAATGTAGTATTGAAGAAAGAAAAATAGTTTTTATAAACTTAGTGCGGCCTAAATGTACAGTGCTTATAAAGTCTACAGTAGTGTACGGTAATGTCCTAGGCCTTCACATTCACTCACCGCTCACTCACTGACTCACCCAGAGCAACCTGCAGTCCTACAAGCTCCACTCCTGGTAAGTGCCCTATAGAATTGTACCATCGTTTAACCGTTTATACCATATTCTTACTGTACTTTTTCTATGTTTAAGATACACGAATACTCAGCATTGTGCTATAGTTGCCTGAAGTACAGTGACACGCTGTATGGGTTTCTAGCCTAGGAGCCATAGGCTATACTCTATAGCCTAAGTAGGTAGTAGGATATACCATCTAAGTTTGTGTAAGACACTCTATCATGTTCACATAATGATGAAATTGCCTAATGATGCATTTCTCAGAATGTATCTTTGTTGTTAAGCAACTTGTGACTGTACATAGTGACATGATTACTACAAGTAAGCAATTTAACATATCCATTATCTCACATACTTACCTTTTTTTGTGGTAAGAGCACCTAAAATCTACTCTCTTAAAAATTTTCAGTATACAATATTAACTATAATCCTCATGCTGTACTTTAGATCTCTAGATTTATTCATTCTATATAACTGCAACTTTGTACCATTTGACCTACATCTTCCCATCCTCCCTCCATCCCTTCCTCTGGTAACCACTGTTTTATCTCTGTTTCTATGTGTCAACTGTTTATTTTCTTTTTAGATTCTGCATATAAGAGAAATTATGTGGTATTTTTCTCTCTGTGTCTGGTTTATTTCACTTAGCATAATGTACCCCCAAATTCATCTGCATACTTGCAACAGCAGAATCTCCTTCTTTTTAAAAGTTGAATAATATTACATTGCATATATATGTGTGTATGTATATACATACCACAATTTCTTTATCCATTTATCCATAGACAAACACTTTGGTTGTTTCCATACCTTGGTTATTGAGAACAATGGTACAGTGAACATGGAAGTATACATATTCTTGGGAGGTGGTGATTTCATTTACTTTGGGTATATGTTCAGGAGAGGGATTGCTGGGTCATATTATAGCTCCATTTTTAATTTTCTAAGGAACCTCCATACTGTATTCCATAGTGATTGTATCAATTTACATTCCCACCAATAGTGTATAAAAGTTTTGTTTCCTTCACACCCTCCCCAACATTTATCTCTTGGTTGTTCTTTGTTTCTTTGTTTGTTTTGATACTAGCCTTCCTAACAGATGTGAGCTGTTAACTCTGTCTTTTTTTTTTTTTTTTTGACATGCTACCACTGAAGTGAGGTGTTAACTCATTGTGTTTTTGATTTGCATTTCCCTGATGTTAGTGATGTTGAGCACCTTTTCATATACATGTTGTCCGTTTTTATGTCTTCTTTGGAGAAATGTCATATAAGCAGTGATTTTCTTGGACATGTGAATGAAGGCCGTAGTAAAAGTTTTGAGATCAAAAACTATAGAAAAAAAAGTAAAAGGTTGTTGATTCTTGGTTTGTCTAATTCCTTCTAGTCTTTCTTCTTGTAAAATTCAAAGTTATATACCTGAATTTGCTTAGATTTTTTCAGGGATGTAAGAGAAATTAAATCCTAATTTATTAGACTCCATACTCACTCTCTTGTTTATTTCCCTATCATTACTTGAGCATCAGCTCTTTGGAAGGCTTCATGTTCGTACTGGGGATGCTTTCCAAAACAAAACAAAACAAAACAAAACTAGCCTTTGCCCATTTAATTTTACAGTCTAGGAGCAACTGTCATACAAAGATGACATATAAAGATGGTGATACGATCTCTAAGATCTAAAGAACATGTAAAAAGGGGGGATAAATAAAAGGAGGAGGTTTGGGATGAGAGCGATCAAGTGCAAATGCCCTGAGGCAAGGCAATTTGGAATCTTAGGAAACTGCGAGTTCCCCAGCAGGAAGCTGCATGGTAGGCTGGTTGAGGCTGTGAACATGGTCAGCAGGGGCCAGGCCATCAAATGGTGCATTTCAGAATTGAGAGACTAAGCCTGGAATGAGAAACTGAGAAACTGTTCCTAACATTTACTTTGGGATTATGAAAAAAACAAAAAAACAGAGAATCTCCACCTGCAGCAGAGATGGAAAATGTTCTGTGTTCCTGTTCCAGCGCAGTCAAACACCGTGCACAAACTAAATGTTCTGTGCACATAATCTCCAGCAAGTTTCTGAGAAATCAAGTTGATACATTCAAGGGAGGTAGGATGTCCAGAAGCCACTGTGCTTGCACTTTTTGTCCTGGGGTGGGGAATCTGGGGCCTGCTCCATTAAAAGAGTGTTCAATTAGATTGTCCTGTGTGTAACTTGAAAAACTCTAAGTGGGGTCTAGATTTTGGGTGATGGTTAAATTAATAAAAGTAGGGGTGGTTTACAAGGACAGGCATCTGGGAGTTCAGAAAGATATTGGTCATTGACGAAAATTCTAGGAGTCTTGAGTTGTACCCAGTCGGGGAGGAGTCTCCCAGAACGCGTTACATATTGAATCATTTTCCTTGCTAAGCAGCGTTCTGTTTCATTGTAATCGTTGCCTTGGAGTTTGGTGATGTTCTCAAGTTCACAGGCTTAGTAAGAGGCAGTACTGGGACTGCACTCCTGGTCTGAATTCTTCTAGAGCCCACACTGTTTGCTCTATTCCTTTCTGCCTGCAATAGACCTTGTGTCCCTGAATTCACTTTTCTTCTCAATACTCCCAAATGTATCTCAGGGGATTAAAAAGAAGGACTCTGTGCCCACAGAATTGTACTGGAATACATAACCAAAGCAATTAAGGCCACCACAATAAATGAAAGTTATTAGTAAAGGGGAGAAAAAGATTATTCAGTGACAATATGATCATCTACATATGCAAAGTCAGATAACCTCAAAATCAGGGATTACACAATCATTCTGGACAGCTCCTTGTTGTTTAGAAGTAAATCAATTAAAACGGAGGTCAGGTAAGAGGCTAACACTGTCTATTGAAAAGAAAGGTAAATCAGCATCATTTTTCTCTGACAACTCATCACCTGTGGTGGGTCCCCTGCCTTGTGTTACAGTGTCCTCATCTCACATCAGATGTGGGACATGGACTAGCAAGGTTTGCACTGGGGACACTGCTCAGGAATTTGCAGGGATATAGCATTTCCCAGGAAGCCTTTAATCCAAGAGACAGGAGAAAAAACGAGGACACCCATGAATAAATACTGGGGAGAAAACCACTGCAAAATACAGGGAGTCATGCAGCAATCTGCCCCAACCTGCTTTCAGACCTAGAATGCCCCAGGCAGGGCAGTCAGGCTGGGTGTTCTCTCTTACTCTTCATAGTTCTCAGTGAAGTAAGAGGTTTGACCTAAGGAGGGTGACCTCAGTTAAGTAGAGGGATGATCCCAGGGTCTGATACATACAAGATGAGGACACCGAATGAAGAATATGGGGAACCAGAACAGTGGTGTCCCATAGAAACCCGACTCTGCTGTTAGCCCTCACAGGACCTAAACGTCCCTGGCCTAATTGGCTCACCCTAACTTCCACCTGGGAGGTTTCAGGAAGGAGAGGACCTTGATCTGAGCAGAGTTCATGTCAGGGAGGTTGGAGTTCCAGGACTGGCCAGGAGCAAGGTGAGGTCTCTCGAGTGAGTAAAAAAAGGATCACTAAACCCACAAATGATGGCATTTCACAGAGCCCCTCCCCTCTTCTTAACCCTTAGAGGCCCCAGGCAGAGCTATAAGGCTGAGGTGCCCCTCATTTCAGCCTGGAAGATTTCAGAGAGGGGAGGGTCTTGCCTAATAGAGTAGTGTATTAGACACTCACTTTTTCAGAGTGAGGAGTCTCAGCCCTAACTGGATTCTAAGTGAAGATCACCAGTGTTAATCAGGGGGCCTCTTCCCAAAATAGGGGGCCACCAAAAGCCCCGATCCTGTTTTCAGGCCGGCGAAGCCCCAGGACGCGATCATCATTTGTGCCTAGATTACTCCACTAGGGACTGACGGAAGTGCGAGCTTTATTTGCAGGCTGGCAGATTCAAGCCAGCAGAGGGAGTAATCCCAAACTCTGTCAACAACACGGTGAGGACCCTGACTAAGAACCCAGGAACCACGGACTCCAGAGCAGTGGGGTTCCGCAGTGCCCCGTCTCTGCTGTCTGCCCTCGGAGATCCTGGACCAGACAAGGCTCATTTTCACTTCCGCTTTGAAAGTGAGGACCTGTTTAAACGGCAGTGTTGGGTCAGTGGCTGAGGCTGAATTCCCAAGACTGGTCCAGAATCAAGGTGAGGACCCCGAGTGGGGAATCAAGGGACCACTCTCCATCCATAAAAAGGGGGTCCCACAAAGTCCCGCCCCTGTGGTCGACCCTGGGAGGTCCTGGCAGAGCTGTATGGCAGAATTTTGTCTGGAAAGTCTCAAGGAAGGGAGGGTCTTGGACTTAGGGAGTAGCCTCGATTGTGCAGATGGAGGAGATCTAGGCCCTAATTGGAGTCAGTGTGATGGCCCTGAATGATAAATGAGGGGATCTCTCCCCAGTAGGGACGGCGACACAAAACAGCAGCATCCCTGCGCTCAGTTCTAGGAGGCTGCAGACGGCCACTTATAAGCGGGAGGGAGGCCCTGACTTTCCCGCCTAGGCATTCAGGAATGTGAGGGTTTTGTTTGGAGTCTGGTGGACTAGGGTCAGTAGGGGGAGGAGTCCCAGACTCTGCTGGATATCAGGGTGAGGACCCTGAGTGAGGACCTAGGGACCACCGACTCCAGAACAGTGGGGTCTCACAGCGTCCCCCGCCCCCAACGCCGCCCCGCCCCGCCCCCGCCGCTGTACACCCTCGGAAACGGCGGCGGCAGTACCCGGATGTGGCTCCTCCTCTTCTCCGTTGTGAAGATGGAGTCTTCGGCGTAAGGAGTGCAGTGTCGGGTAGGCGGAGGGTGAATTCCCAGGACTGGTCTGGAGTAAAGGTGAGGACCCGGAGTGTGGACTGGCACTGAAGGGACCACCCCTCACCCATAACAAAGGGGGTCCCACTAAGTTTTGCCCCGGCAGTGGGACCTGGGATACCGCAAAAAAAAATGCCGGGTGTGGGGGTTGGGTTTGGGGTGGCGGTAGGGGGCAGGGCCTTGGTCTAAGGGAGTGGCCCCGATTCTGCAGATAGAGGAGACACCTAGGCCCTAATTGAAGTCCAGGTGAGGGCCCTGAGTGCTAATGAAGTGCCACCCTAATAGAGGTGGCAAAACAGTGTCTCTGCACTCATTTCTGCAAGGCTCCAGGCAAGGGTGGTCGTAGGTGGGGGGAGGCTGGAGGACTTAGGTTAGTGGAGGGAAGTGTCCCAAGTCCTGCCAGCAGTCCAGGTCAGAGACCCGAGTGAGGACTAAGGGAAACATCAACTCAAAAAAGTGGGGTCCCATAAATTCTGCCCCTTCTCTCAGCCCTGGAAAGCCCCAGGATAACTGTCAGGATCAGGTGCCCCCTTTATACCTCGAGAGTGCCAGAAAGCTTATACTAATTGTGTGCCCCAAGTCTACTGAAGTAGGAGACCCAGAGCTTACAGGAATCAAAGCGAGGACCCTGAATGAGGACTGGTTGTGCCACTCACTGACCCAAGCAACAAGAGACAACAGAGAGTCTCTCCTTCCTACTTGCAGCCCTGAGGAGCCCAGGCAAGGAGGTCAGGCATGCATGAACTCTCCTTTCTTTTTGATGACAATAGGTTGCTGAGGGCCTTTGTCTGAAGAGAGAGGCATCAGATCAGCAGAGGCAGGTATCCCAGATCCTGCTTAAGGACAAGGTGAGGAGCCTGAATGAGGTCTCAGGACCCTAATGATCCCAGAACAGAGTGGGCCTCCACAGAGCTCTTAGCACCAAGTGCCCCCTGGCAGCAGTGGTGGGCTGAGGCATCACTTCCCTTCCTCTTAGTGGATCCCAAGGAGATGAGGATATTGACTGGAGGTGTCAAATTTAGTGT
>RJWJ010044105.1:0-12314 GCA_004363605.1 Indri indri | reverse complement strand
AACCAAAGGAAACTGCACAAGGTATCTTTTGTGTCCCCTTCTTCCACCACAACTCCTTAGTATTATATAGAAAACATGATGTAAACTGGATGTTAACTAGAACTAATTGTATGAATAACTCTTCTTGAGATCAAAATATTTTACATAAATAATAAATTCCTTCAAGGCCTAAATGAAGACAGTGGTGGATTGAGTTTTGTGTCAATCAAAGAACTCTTACTCTTTCAATTTATTTCCTAGTTGTGTGGTGGTCTTACTAAGTTGAGGTAAAGAAACCTTCAGTTTCTTCTTTAAGGAACAATTAAGAAACATTCCCAAGTACAATTGTTAAGTCCTTTAAATGTTTTGGAAAAGCTTTTAAAATATGTTTTTATTTGTGTTGTGTATGATATTGCTATTAGTTTTTCAACAAAAGATATGAATAGTCCTCCCTTCAGCTTATCTTCTATGATGTATAATTTAAACTATAATAATAGTGGTAGTAAAAATAATAATGAAAATATTAATAATAATTTGGTAACACTATAGTTGATAAGGTGTTAAGAACCATAGCAGATGATAGTGGTGTCCAATAAATCTCTCAGTCCTTAGCGTTATAGTACACTCAGCCTAAATTATTCCAAGACTAGAATTTCCTTGCTTGAGTGCTTTCTCTAGCTACTGAAACACGCTATTCCTTTTTGTGCTCCCGGGCAGAAGTGTTGTATAGTCAAGGCTACCTGAGAACATTCCTAACTCAATAATTGATAGGAATTGGGGTACAAATCCCAATTTCGTCAATCCACAGATGGGATAGATTTGAAATATACTTTCTATACTAGCACCTGGAGTTCATGTGGCTCATAGTAATAATTGGCTCAATAATGAACTCACAGTGCTCCCTTTTGTCCCCTTTATCTAACTTTCTCGCTCCTTTATCATTTATCTTCAACCTCCCAAATTAATTGCTTGCATGTGAATCCTTCTCTCAGACCTACTTCTGAAGGAATCTATATTGTCATCTTTAGGGTAGTCTGGAAAACTTGACAAGGATTCAGGTTAGATTTGAATTATTAGAATTACATGGAACAGTATGTATCCCTGCTGCTTCTGATAGCAAGAGCAGATCTGTAGCTCACGTAATTAAGAAGCATATTTATTAATAATATGTGAAATGCCTTAATTTAAAGCCTAGTTCTTATATTGCAAGAATGATATTTTCATAACTTATTAAAATATTTTTATTTCTTTCTTTTAGGAAAGAATATAGAAATACTCATCATCTTTAAATAGAAAATAGACATATTGTTTACATGCTTGCTTCAAAGTTTTATTGTGAGGAATGCAATGTTTGCATGTATGTGTTTAGCATTGTTTCATTTAATTCTTTGCTTTAGTATTTTTTGATCTAAGGAATTTTTAAAATTATTTACTATCAATGGCCAAAATATGTCTCATAATCACCTTAGCAATCAGAGAAAGCCATGACATCTAGTATTCTCACCCTCAAATGCATCGCGATATCAATAAACAGGACATGAACTGAGGTTGCCTAAAAATAATCAGTAAAAACAGGTTTAATTATTGCTTCATGATAAGATATATAATTGTGTAAGTAATAAAAACTTATTCAGGTTAGCTACATTGAATGATATATATTCAAATTCCTTAAAATACACTTATTTATGTGACAAAGAGAAAGAATATGTACAGTATTATGGTGATAAGTACACTAAAACCATTATTCAGTGTTATACAATTCATCAAAACAAAAAATGCTCATGCTCCTTAAATCTATTAAAATAGAAAGAATACTGAGAAATAACTCCCATAAAAAATATGTTAGTTAAGCAAGGTGTAGTGGCCCATGATTTTATTCCCAGCTACTTGGAAGGCTAAGGTGGGAGGATTTCTGGACCCCAGGAGTTCAAGTCCAGCCTGGTGTATATAGTGAGTCATGTCTTAAAACAAAAAAGGAATATGTTAGTCATTCAGTGGAAATGTATTATATAATGCATATTTTTACACACACGTGCAGATGTGTATTTTTTTCTTCTTTTACTTTTAAAATGCACCTTTTGTTAGACTTTATTGTTTAGAACAATTTTAGGTTTACTAAAAAATTACTCAGAAAGTGCAGAGTTCCCATATACTCCCTAAGTTTGCATCAAGGAAGACTGAATAAGGAAAATGTCACACACACACACACACACACACACACACACACACACACACACACACTCACAGAGGACTACTATTCAGCCATCAAAAAGAATGAAATCATGTCTCTTCCAGCAGCATGGATGGAACTAGAAGCCATTATCTTAAGTGTAATCACTCAGAAACATAAAGTCTCACTTATATGTGGGAGCTAGATAATGTGTACACACAGACATAGAGGAGAATAAAAGATAATATCTCAATGTTCCAAGGCACTGGAGACTTGGAATAGTGGGAGGTGGGTAAGGGAAGAGACATTATTTAATGGGTACGTCATACACTATTTTAGTGATGGTTACACTAAAAGCCCAGACTTCACCACTACACAATATATCCATGTAACAAAACTGAACTGTACCCTCTAAATTTACACAAATAAAAAAATTAGAAAAAGAGAAAGGAAGCTTGGTTAATTTAAAACTAATAGTATAACTTCATTTTACTCTTGTATTTACACACACATACACATGCACTTAAAATAAGTGTACAGCTTAATTAATACCTATGTAGTGAAAATACTCATATAAATCATCACCATTCAGGTTTTTTCTTTTAAAAAGAGCGTATTTAGGCCGGGCACGGTGGCTCACGCCTGTAATCCTAGCACTCTGGGAGGCTGAGGCGGGTGGATCGTTCTGAGCTCAGGAGTTCGAGACCAGCCTGAGCAAGAGCGAGACCCCGTCTCTACCAAAAATAGAAAGAAATTAATTGGACAGCTAAAAATATATATAGAAAAAATTAGCCGGGCATGGTGGTGCATGCCTGTAGTTCCAGCTACTCGGGAGGCTGAGACAGCAGGATCGCTTGAGCCCAGGAGTTTGAGGTTGCTGTGAGCTAGGCTGACGCCATGGCACTCATCCCAGGCAAGAGAGTGAGACTCTGTCTCAAAAAAAAAAAAAAAAAAGAGCATATTTAGCACTTCAGAATCCTCCCTTTTCGTTCCCTCTGAGTGCTTCTCCCCATCTGAAAGGATAATCATTACCTTTATTTTAACATCATAGATAAGTTTTGCTATTTTTGTATTTCAGAAAAATAGGATTAGTATATGCATGTATTAAGGATGGCTTCTTTCATTCAACATTTTATTTTTGACATTCAACCTAATGTTGCTGTATAGTATTTAGATCATTAAATATGAAATGCCAGATTTCAAATCAAAAGTGTGGTTTATTATATCTCAAACAAGGAGAATACAATTAATCAAAGTATGTGCCTAAACTATTGACACAGTTTTGTCATCTTAATGGTAGCTAGTTTATGTCAGCAACAAAGAAGCCTGGAGAGCAAGTGGCAATAAAATCGCAAAAGCCGTTTTCCATGGCTTGTTGAGAATTGAATATTTTTCCTTGCAAGAAATGGTCCAAAGCCTAGAAGAAGTGGTAGTCAGTTGGTGCAAGGTCTGGTGAATATGGTGGATGACAGAGAGTTTCCAAGTCTAGTAGTTTCTGTAGTTTGAACAGCATTGTTTGTGCGATATGTGGTCTAGCATTGTCTTGCAATGACCGATGTTGGCTGCTTAATCACAAGCATCCTCATCTTGTCCAATTGGTTGCAGTAGATGTCCACGGTACTTGATTAACCAGGTTTCATGAAGCCATAGTGGCTAATGCCAGCACTAGACTACCAAACCGATACCATTAGCTTTTTTAAAGAAATATTTGATTTGGGATTGTGTTTCAGCACTTCATCTTTATCTAACCATTGTGCCATAGGCTTGCGATTGTCAACAAGAATCATTTTTTTCATCATACATAACAATACGGTGAAGATATGGTTTGCCTTTATGTCATGATAGCAAAGAAAGGCAAGCTTCAACACAACTTCTCTTCTGATGCTTGTTTAACCCATGTGGAACCAATCTATCCAACTTCTTTGTCTTGCAGATTTGTTTAAAATGGTCCAATATTGCTGGAATAGTAACATCAATCCTTGCTGCTAATTCACGTGTAAGTTGAGATGGATTCACTACCACTACAGCTCTTAGCTCATCATTATCCACCTTGGTCTCAGGTCACCCATGTGACTTATTTTCAAGATAAAAATCACCAGAATAGAACTTCTCAAACCATCAATGTACTGTGTGTTCATTAGCCACATTCTTCCCAAATACTTCATTGATATTTTGAGCTCTCTGCACTAAATTGGTTCCATATTTGAAAATAACATGAGTTTCTGACTTATCCATGGTTTCACAAAAATTGCTCTAAAGAGAAATGTCAAAGGTAATCACAAGCCAAAATGTGCATTTGAAAGACAGTATGTACCTTCACAATAAACAAAAAACAAGAACTGTCAAAGTGAAATGTCAGAAATACCAATTGTCAAACTTAGTACTTAAGAAAATTGGACATTTCATACTTAATAACCATATATATATATATATATCCTTTCACTATGCCACAATTTATTTATACACTCAGTCACTAATAGATATTTGGATAGTTTCCAAATTGGGGCTATTGCAAACTGCGATGCTATAAGCACTGTAGCACCTGTGTGTGTATGGTGGGGGGAGGGGTGTGAAATACACATATTTCTGTTAGGCCTATGCCAGTGTTTTATATTTGATAAGTCCTATAGATAATAGATGGTAAGATATAGAATATACATAAGAATTGATGTGAATAATTTAGAAGAGTCTGGTAAATATTTAATAAATGTTACCTGCTATTATTATGTCAAATTACCAGAATAAATGCCATTTAGCAGCATAGTTAAGAGGTTAACTCTTTGAACTCTAGACATGAATAGGCCCAGATTAGAACTCACCTCCTAGCTTAATGATGTTTAGGCACATTACCTAGGAAGTAAGCCTCGTTTTCCTCACTGTAAAATGTACAAAACCAGAAGGTTTTGTGAGCGTTTGAAATGAAAGTATATTGAAAGACTTAGTATAGCGCCAACCACATAAAGGATGCTCAAAAAAGGTTAGTAGTATTAGTATACTATGTAATTAATAGAAGTGTTAATGTATCATCCTTTCACTAACACTATGTCTTTGTAACGTTCTGGGAAAATCTCAGAACAGTGTAGAAAAATCACCCTCCAAACTGAGATGGTGCCGAGAGACCACAGAAATGACCCAGACCAATCCAGCTTGGCGAGTTAAATGAGTTTGTCAGAGGTTACTTACACAGGGCCCTCATTCCTAGTCAAGATAGAAATCCTCCTGGCACTCAGTCCTGGGAGGCAGCAGTTCTTCAGAGAGTAATATCCACACTGCCTGCCCGTTTGTGGAGCCCTAAATTTCTTTCCGGCAAATGAGGCAGAGCTCTTTGTCTGCATCCTATATTTATGTACAATACAGGGTAAGCATGCACAGCACTTCCCATTAGGTGGGGACTTTAGAGTTATAAGGTACTAAAGCAACTAAGGCAGCTTAAAACAGTTCAAACTGGTCTTAAAACATATGACCATCCACACAAAAGGAGCTACTTAAGAATACCCTGTGTGCTTTATTTTCTTTCAGCTTTCTTGTTTTGATCTGTATCTCTAAATTCAAAGGAAACCTGCATGAGTTCCACTACATATTAAAAGCCAGTGGTGGGGAACTTGTATTTTTTCCCTCACATGTACCATATGAATCTAATCAGAGGCAATCCTTAATATCTTAGCTCTTTCCCTGGATACAGAGATGTGCTATCCAACAAGTCAACCAATCTCTTAGCAACTCCATGTTCTACTTCCCTTATAACTTGGAACTCTGACAAATGCGATGATGGATCTTTCTGAACTTCTGGATCAGCTTATAATATCCAGGTAAAATTAATAGAAAATGGCTAGATTCAACAAGTATCTTATTTCTTTGATTTTAAAATGTGTGAAAGACAGGTTGCTTATCATGCTAAAATTAATGCTGAGTGTGTCTGTAAGTGGAAACCCAAAACACTCAGCTTTACTGAGAAGTACATCCCAGGACTTATAAGCTAATTAAAATTCTGCCTAAACTTATATTTCGAATTACTATATTTATACTAATTTATTTGAAATGAAGAGGAATAATACTCTATAAAACTAAAGCTCACTGTTACATTTCTTCAGAGAAAAATCCATTTCTTCAGAGAAAAATCCATGATGTCTTTTAAAACAAATCCCTTGGGTTTTATTAAGACAGTAAAATTACCAATATATGTGACAGTGGATTTTCTAAGGGAAAGGGTTTTTTCTCTTATACACAAATACAAAGATGAGGTATACATATTTTTTGAAGGAGTTTGTGAAGAAAATTAAAAAAATCATAACTCCTAGAATATATCTTATTTATACAGCTGCCAAATCTTTCCACCAGCTTTCTGTCTGATAGAAATGCAGCTATGCCCGAATAATGTTGTTTTTTAATTAAACATTCTGTGTCTCTCAGCAAGTGAAAAATGAGCTAATAGCAGTATACTCATATGAAGACATCAGAGTTTTATTTTTAACTCTGCTACTGATGAGTTATTTGTGAGAATCATGTATACAGAGGTTAAAAAACACACAAAATATATATTATGCACAGATATACTATACTAATAATAGTTTTCTAAAGCATACAGGGCATTTAAAAAAGTCACATTCAGTATAGCAGTTCAAGCACCGATTTCCAAATCCTTGACTATTAGGTTGACTTAAATTAATTTAAACCTAGTAAAAGACTTAACTCCAGAATGAAGGAATATTTCAATGTTTTAGAAGATATACAAATACATATGTCATGATCTTTTCTTAATAAATTCCTTGAGAATGGATCCATTTTTAACAACGTAGTGCTATTAATTGTTTTTTTCCGATTTAATTTAAAAAATCTATAGGACATATTTCCCTTTGACAATAATACACCAAAACACAACTAAATTTCTTTGCTTAATAATAAAACCCACTTTAAAAAAAAAAACAATTACTACAAAACGTAGCAGTACAAAATATTTCCTATTTTATTAAAAACAATAAGGCTTACCATTAACTTTAATAAACAGATTACAAAGTTGAATGAATATAAGGACGATTCCTTTTGCATCGACTACGTGATTCTTCCCTGAGGAGCTTATGCCCCATTTACTACTTTCAGTAGATTTGGAAGTGATCATATCTAAGTCCAAATGTCCTATTTCTATGGCTCAGAGCCTCTCTCTTAGGAAACACTAGTTTATCACCTTTGCATCCCAATTCACAAGTGTATCTCCCAGGTATCTGAACATCACCATGCAGAACTTCAGTAAAAGCAAGCCCAGAATACCCCTTCCCTCCCTTCCTATCTCTTTTTTTCCTTTCCACATTCCTTCCTTCTTTCCTTTTTCCTCCCTTCATCCCTCCCTCTCTCCTTCCTTCCTGCCTTCCCTCCCTTGATTCTCATAAAATTTAAGCGTGTCTTGCAGAAGGTGTGAAATGTAGGCATGATTTCTTTTGCAGCAAATGAGAGAAGAAGCGTTCCCAAACACAGGTATTCTACTGGCTAGTTTGGACAAGCCAAATCAGAAGCACACACTTAGGGCAGAGGCCCTGGGCTATTTACTCACCAGTGGATTAGATAGTTGTTCAAAAGTATCTTTGAGAGAGGCAGGGTAAAATTAATGATAACATTGGTCCTTTTCCTTGGGACAGTTCCCTATTCTATTTAACACTAATATTATTAGGAAAAGCAACACTAATTTCAAATCATTCCTTCCTCCTGTTCTCCTCTGGTCAAATATCTCCTTTTGGACTCCTTTTCTTGGGCTATAGAGTTATCTGTCCATCCTTCTAAAGGACACTAATCTCAACACCTGTGTTTCAGAAGGAGTTATTGTCAGGAAATCAAAGCTGATTTAATCCTTTAAGGGAGATTCCCCCATGTGATTCCAATAGCCTCATACTTATTAAGTGGTTAGATTTAATAATTTCGAAGCAATTTTCTGGCTCTCTTTCAAAGAATAATTAAAAATGCAATGTGGTATCCCACTGCACACATCTCATCCTCATCTTTGTTAGCCAAATACTTTTTAATATAAAAGTTTGTCATAAACTTTGATCTGACATTACATTAATAATTTATTTATTACCTGTACAAACATTTATGAAATAGGTAAATTGTGTTATTAACAAATCAAGGGTTTCGGCATTCCTTAATATTTTGGCATCAATGGTATAGTATCATCTTTTTCTGCATAGTATTGAGATAAAAGGCGATATGGTTAGCATGCATGAATGTTCTTATTTTGTTTATGTGTGCATTATAAGACAGTATGGCAAGGGGCAAGAAAAAGCTAGTAGATGTTTGTATACTGATTCTTCAAGTGGAAAAGATGACGTAAGCATCCAAATCTGGAACAGAGTAATTTGAGATGACAAGTTTAATATTTTAATATAAATTTATATTTTGAAAACAAAAATATATAGTAAATTCATAATACAAACATCTTGAAAGTAAAACACCATTAAATCATCTTGTCTATTGAGGACAAACAGAATATAATAACTTATAATGCTTTAGGTGGAGGAAATGTTTTCTAAGTCTGCAAACAGTTTTTAGTTTAGAGTTTTATTTCTGTTTTTCCAAACTGCCATCTCTAACTTGCTATCTACCTATCAGTGCATTACTCATAATTGGAAGGATATTTCCAGCTTCAAGTCTGTTTTTTGTTTGTTTGTTTTTTTCTTATTCAGTGGCACAGTGGGTCATCTAGCCTCTCCTTCACTCACATCATTGGAAAGGAAAACTGCCAAGGGAAGACCCCAAGGTTAGCTTTCCTCATACAAGCTAAGTCGTCATATGCAAAGGCAAATTAAGACTAACTTATATTTGGAGTTATAGCTAAGAAAAGTGGTTTCTCATTCAAAGAACAGTGACAAAAGGGGCTACTTCACAGGAGAGATTACTCCGGCTTTTCATGACCTGATGATGTATATAATTAATTCCTCTTTGGGAGTGTGTTGCTTCATGTGGGTATCATTTTAATTTTCAAAGCCATATATAATATGATACCATAATTTGAAGACTTTCTCACAGATATAGTTTCCGCATTTTTTCTCAAACTCCACCTCTTGTACATTATACTAAGTAGTGACAGAGTTATGAGCAAACCACAGCTAGAACATGACTCTCCTGATTTCTTACTAAGTTCCTTTGTCTGTGCTACCATGCAGCTATCATCAAAAACCACTTACTAGTACAACTAATCTGCAGAAGATTCAAACACATATAATGGGGTTCTTAGTGCAGCATATAAGGGATATAATATTTTAAAAATATTTTATAAATATTTTTATATCATATTAATCATTTTGCTCTATATCATCCCAACCACTGAGTTCATATAGAAGATTGCTTTCTTGGTAATTTACAGTTCATTTGTCTTCAAATCTTGGCAAAGCCGTAGTCTCAAAATCCAAGTTTTATTGAAAAAAAGAGAGTTTTCTAAATTTCCCAAATTCCCATTTAATATAAAGAACCAGAACTGATAATCTTAAACACATAAGTTTATAATTATCTTCAGGGTTATACAATTTAGCAAAACTGACAACCAGCAGGAAGGGCTCTTCTGTTTGCAATAATGTGTATGATGACCAGGATGGAAATGAGAACATGGATGTGGGCCAGGGAGGGAACACAAGAGAGAAAATGAGGCAAGAGATAAATTTGAGGCTTCCACTTGCTTCTTGATATCAAAACATTTAAAGAGTAGACTGAGGTTCAGTAAACACCTAGAGCAGAGAATTCTACCCCTCATTATAATGACCTAGCGAAAATAAATTGAAAGATTCTAAGACAGATTTATTTTGACATTAGAAGAGAATGCTGCTCAAAAATGGTTGCATATTGTGAAAAAACTCATTATTTTGAAAAATTGGCAAATAAAGGGAAAGATTGAAGCATTTAGACTGTGTTTCCTATATAAGCTTTACTAATGAGTAATAAAATAGTAGATCAAGGGAAGTTTCTTTTACGGAAACATAAAAAGGAATGATAAAATTAGAACAGCATCACTGTGCAATTGCTAAAGGATCTAGATAGAGCATCAAAGGCTGGTAACAGCCTTTAGCTTACAAAAGAGAAACAGGTAGACATTATATGCTTACAGACAGAAAAACAAAATATCACCCAGAATGTAGTATTCCCAAAAATATTGACTCTGAATCTAATTAAGCCCCAAGATTTAACTCCTAATTCAAAGGACAGAGGATCATCTAAACTACATCATACCATGCACAATCAATTAAATATAAACCATAGGACAGAAGACAAATCACTTAGGTTCTTAAATAATTACATTATAGGAAGAGAAGGAGAGACAGGCCCTATTAACTAAAAGAGATTTACAAAAATATAAACCAATTACAATGTGCAGAACTTATTTGGGTTATAAATACACTAGCCATGATAGACTAATTGGTACCAGACTATCAGTGTCATCATAAAAAAATATAATAGTGGACAAAATATATTAGCATCTTAGTCTGTGTGTGCTTCTATAACAAAATACCACAGACTGGGTAATTTATAAACAGTATAAATTTATGTGTCACAATTTTGGAGGCTGGGAAGTCTAAGATCAAGACATTGGAAAATTTAGTTGTCAGGTGAGGGCTGCTCTTTGCTTCCAAGAATGTGCCTTGAACACTGCATCCTCTAGTGGGGAAGAATGCTGTATCCTCACATGGCAGAAAGGAAAAAAGGGGAAAATTCCCCTCTTCAAGCCCTTTTATAAGGGCACCCAATCTCATTCAGGAGGGTTGAGACCTCATGGCTCAATCATCTCCCAAAGGCCACACCTCCCAATACTGTCACATTAGGGAGTAAGTTTCAACACAAATTTTGGATGGGACGAAACCCCTCAAATCAAAGCGCTCAATGTACATGCAAGGGATCTGCACCTGAGTGGTACCAAATAATCTTTCAGTGTGCAGTGGCAAGGATCAGATATTGGGACAACTGAAGTGATTGGGATCTGTGGCTAAGGCCATAGTGAATAAGAAACTACAAGGAAGCGGGCGTTGAGAACTATAAGTGGGAATCTCTCAACTTTGTGGAAAAACACAGATTGTACATATTTAGTCAAGACTACCCAAGGTTTATATGTAACAGTTACTACAAGGTCACTAGGTCATTATAATGACGGGTAAAGTAGAAGAAAGATACTAGGGGGTTTTCAAGATTAGAAAAAAAGAGCATTGCCGGAATGTTGGGATTCCCATTCATTCCAGAGTAGAGAGATCTTCATAATATCATAGTAACAACTTTGGCATCTAGCTAACATAAGCTGTAAGGCATTAGAAGTAAGGACAATGCTTTAGAATAAGACCTATCTTAAACTCTCCTTAACAAAGATTGAAACCAAGCCTAACAAGATTGTTAAAGTGATAAAGTTTAGATACTGTGTTAAGGGGTTTAGGAAATGCTTTGGGATTTCCAAAATCTGCACTTAATACAGCGTAAGACTGAGTCAATACAAGTTCAAGGTTATAAATCAGTAATTCATAAAGATCAAGGTGATCAGCCAGTAATAAAATAATATTTAAACTTCTTTGAAAAAAGGAGAATCCAAACAAAACTTCTCTAATGCATTTTCATATGTCCTGTATTTAATTTAAAAATCATCATATTAATACATATTAATAGTTTGTTAAAATCCAAAACTACGAAAGGGAAACAGTCAGAAAAAGCAAACTTCAGATGGACAAAATATTGAACTCAAAATACAAAGATTTTAAGGTAGCTATAATTATTACATTTAAAAAATTAAAGTTAAATATTATGTTATGAAAGCAGAATTGGAATTACAAAAAAGAAAAAAGAATGAATGAGAATTTCACAATTGTTACTTAGTCTAAGTGATATTCTGTGATCTGTTTGAAATAGACACATCTTGTTAGGTGTACCTGTAGTTAATTTTTATTACTTTGGAGCGGTAGTAAGATGTGTAAATGCTTGATTTTACACAATTTTTTGAAAAGTGTACTAATGTACTCTACCCACCAGCAGTGTGTAAGTTCTGTTGAACCACATGGGTAATCACTAATACTTGGTACTATTTAAACTTCTGGGTGTGATAATTTTTATATATCTATTAAATCAATTTTTTCAACTATTCTTTTAATTTTATCTGTTTGACTACCACTTACTAAGAGATGTGTGCTGAAATCTCCTACTCTAATAGTGG
>RJWJ010044104.1:0-12295 GCA_004363605.1 Indri indri | reverse complement strand
GACTCCAGACAGCTTACCTAGCTTCTCTGAATCTTTCTCCTCTAATAAGATGTATAAAATGATCTTATTAATATTTCTGTAACTGGTATTTATGAAAATCAATATCCAGCATATAATCTGTACATGTACACCATATAGAGATAGCATATAGAATAGTGAGGAGTCAACAATGATAGTTCTCCCCAACAGATAAATATAAATAAACACACACACATATTTCCCCCAAATCAGCACAGAATACTTATCCTGAATAAAATTAAACCATAAACCTATTCCAATTAAAATAAAAAAGATATACTTAGCAGATACATATTGTATACAAGTCACTATACAATATTTTTTTATTGAAAATGCAAGGAATCATAATTATTACTCTTCTTTTTGAAAATTCACCCTCAAATTAAAACGGTGAAGTCATATACACCTGAAAATTGAAAACTTATGTGATAATCTAGCAATAATACCAATGCTGCCACAATGCCATATGGTATTATTTGCCTAATAATCGTCATCAACAGAAAATGGAAAATTTTCACCCAGGAATCTCTCTACTTCTACCTGAGAAATTACAAATTTAATCAAAGTGTAACTTTTTAGGGCTGTGTATCATTTTCTGAGTAAAGTCCCCACTTAGGTTAGTCAAAACCTACAAAGTCTTCTATATCTGCCTCTCTGCTCCAACTTCATCTTCCTCCTCTCTACCACATGTACCCTGTGCTCCAGCCACACATCACTCGTTTGTAGTTCTTTGGTTGTAAGACTCTTTTTCAAACCCTGGATCTTCTGTCATATTGTTTCCTCTACTTGGAATACTTTTTTTCTCTTTGCTCACCTGGGCAGTGCCTATTCATCTGTCCAGACACAGCTCAGACATCACCTTCTATATCCCTCCTTTACACACCAGCCACATTCTGTGTGCAACTCATTTGTCCTGCTGTTTTACTGTAGTATGCTTTCTGCCCCTCTTTATCACAAAGATATGAACTCCTTGAAAGCACAGGTCCTACTCTTCTCTGAAACTGAGTACAGAACACTCTGTTTGGCATGCAGCAAGAGTGTAATAAGCAGACAATAAATGTTTGGTGGATTTTTCCTCAGAAGAAAGTGGTATTTTGACTGGGCTTTGTATGTTAAAAAGGGACGACTTATGGCTATGAACTCATAGGATGAGAGTCACATCCTATTGTCACAGAAGCCTCTGACAACAAGAAGAATTGGGATCAGAAATAAAGACATTCCTGTCACTTTGCTAAGAAGTGTAAATTACCTCTTTCCTACTCCAATGAGGTCAGTAGGTATACATATTTTTAACTGTACAGGTAACATCAGGCAGAGTCAGCACTAAGATTAAATTTTTAAAACTTTTCATACATTGGTAACAGAATTCTTTCTGTGCAAATAATGGACTAAATCTAGATCTCTCATTTCTTGAATTAAGTATTAAAATCTTCTCATGATTAGAATGCTCATGGAATGGAATGCTCTGGGTAGTTATATTTCTTGATTGAATAGTCATTTTGTAATAATATTTTATTTTTTCACCACTCGAGTCATGCCCCTTTATATTGACAAGAACACTATGAGATAGATATAATTCTTATTTTTCACAGAGGAAAAACACAGTTACTGGGAGTTGTATGAATCTTCAAATAATATAATTCCATTTTTTCTACCATGTATAACATCTTTTGGGAAAATTACAACAATTTGGAACTAAACTAGAAAATAACATTGGAATCTTTTTCTATTCTTGCATCAATCTCATTTCCTGCCTTATGAAAAACAGTGTATCTTACCATTTGAAATTAATAAATTCAGTGTCCTTCACAAATATACAAATTTATAAATACAAGTATGTGTTACTTTTTAAAAATAATTTCTTGAGAGTCCATAAAATAGTTAGCAATGAATGCAGAATGATGAAAATGAATATTTGGAAAATGAAATTGGCAGGTAATTCAGCCTTTGTAGCATCCTCCTAATGCTGTGGTTCAAATGTGTGGTTTATCAAAACTACACAGTGCTAAAAGCCATGGTCTCTGGAATAATTTTGAATGGTCCAAACTGTGAAGAATACATTTTCAAGTGTCAATCCAATGATCACGTATAAACTTTTATTTGACATTCAAAGGCTATCCAGTGCTCTGGGGTCTGATTCTGAGTCTGATTTCTAGTTCTGTGAAGGCATATAGATTAAGCTAAAAGTATACAAGTAGTAAGGGACCCAAGAGCAAGATAACTTTTTTTTTAACGAGACCATTTTTTACCATCTTCTTTTTTTGATTGTTATCTTTCTGCCCTAAATAACAAAGCACAACTCATAAAATTTTGTGAATATTTCTACCTCATTTCCTCTAACATATCTTGTAGGATTCCCTACAGTAAGGTATTGAAGGCTGAGACTAGTCTGGCAAAGAGAACCTCAAAATCCTTAGCTGATCTCATTAAGTCTACTTCATCATCTCTAACCAACGTATAAAGTGAGGACTTACAAAGGCTTACAGATTTTTCATTTCCTTATATATTATGTATTACTCCTTATATATTAGATATTATAATAAGTATTCATTGCAATGTCTCTGAATCCTTTCCCTGTTTAGCATATCTCTCTCAATTTGAATCATTATTGCAATAATATTCTGTAATAAATAATGATAATTTCATCAGAAATGAGAGAAAAAAAACCCTGCAAATGTGGTCTTCAGAGGCGTTGCCCTCCAAGATCTGATTCTTGCTATACCCAGGGAAAGCACCAGCCTATCAGCACTAGAAATGTTCAACTGGAATCACACCACTGTTAAATTTTTGTGCAGACACTGTTGAAAATAATAGCATCCTTTGCAACACTGTACCCTTCATCTAGGTAGGTTTATTCACGTTCACATAGCAAATAAAAGAGGAAAGTTCCCAAGATAAAAGTTAATGCTGGAATTCAAACTAATGGTAGCATTGTGGAGAGGAAGTAAATAAGGGGGAATAGACATTTATATTTTTTACAGTTGGAATTGAGATATCCACTCACTTCTTATGCTTGTCCTTTAAACTGAAACCCAATTAAACTAAAGAAATTTCATTTGAGTAATTCCTTTTTTATATCCATCTCTACCTCAGCCATTTGAGGATTATGGGTGGTTGAATTCTGATCAATCAAATCGAGATGCATCATAGCTGTGTACGTGGTACCTATTAATGGTAAGATGGTCAAATAGAATAACGAGGGATATGGACTATCCATGGAGTTCTAGAAGGGACAGGGTTAGGCTGAAGATACTTTTGAACATCCTAAAATTATATGCAAATATGTGTTTTTAACTATGCATATGAAGTTTCTCAAAAGATGTTCATTCTATAGATTTTTTTCAAGATATCAAAAGGATCTGTGACTCTAAAGAGAGACCCTATAATAACATTTCTCAACCCGTAGGAAACAAAGCACTTAATAGTCATTGTGCTTTCAGTGGAACCCATGATATAGATATATTTTATCTGTTTTATGAACTAGAAATCATTTTACTGCCATAAAATATGACTTATATACTAGCTGACTCCCCCCCCCGGGTTGCTCAGGGAAATTCCTTTCTACCATCTTAATACTAAAATTGGAACGTACTAAGTAGAATGGCTCAGATTAGAGGCAAAAATGCAAAACAATAACCTCTGAATTCAGATTTACCTTGACCAGTTTCTGATTTTCTGCTTTTACTTGAAACATTCATTTCTTCCATCTGCCCATGATAATGTAATATAAGTATGGCACATATTAGGTAGTTTACCCTAGTAAATAAGGGACAAGGCTCACTGTGGTACATTGAGAAAGCTTCTTAACCACATTGATAGGATTGCTGTGGGGAATGGAGGAGATAGTCCATGCAGTGCATTTAGCATATTTTAATAAATACTAGACATACTTATTTTATGCTATCATGATTACATGTGCATCCTCTGTGGCAGTCACAGGTTTTGTATTCAGGAGACCTCAACCATCATGGACTAATACCTTTCAAAGGCCCCACTTCCAAATACTATCACATTGGGAATTTGGGCTTCGACATATGAATTTTAAGGAGATACACACAACTGTCCATAGCACATACAGTATGCTTGTTTTGGAAAACTACATTTGTTATAGTGTTTATTTGAGAAAATATTGGTTGTTTACTTAGAGTTATAAACCATATCTGCCACAGGAGGATGATTTTCCCATTAAACTTAGTGATAATTAATTTAGCCAACATCATTAATCTAGCTCTAATTAACTCAGCTGGTAAAAAAAAAAAAAGAACTGTGAAATCCTTAAATTCATTAAAAGTAGGAAATAAGTAGAAGGATATTTAATACCTATAAATATATTTACAAATGGAGTTAATTTTAAAGTAAAGTACAGAACCTAATTGTTGTCAGACTAGGGATATGTAATAAAAATATTCTGTTAACCAATAATTTTGTGAATTTCTGGGTTAATTAAAGTTGAGTTGGTTTCTCGATTCCTAAGTTTCTCAGTTTTTAATAATCTTTATTGTGATTCTTAAGGTAAGGATAGTAAAAACTGCATTTAATAAATTCATCTGGACACACAATTCTTTTTTCATAAGAAATTTTCAAAGAATATGCCTGGGAATGCTGATATGGGTATAATTTCATCTCTTTAATTCTATATTTCATGTCTTAGATTTATAATTTTATGAATATGCCTAGAAAAGGGAAAGAAACAGCGATAAGCTCTTTTAAAGATGAAATGGGGATTTCGGGCTTAAAGAAGCAGAGAAAATATTTCAAATCTAGAGCTAAATGGAAAAAGATGTACTCTATGCACTTTCATTCCATGCACCTCAGCTCTGAATTTCAGATTTTACTCCTTTATGAAACATGCGTGCACGTGCGTACACACACACACACACACACACACACACACACCCCTGCCTGACTGTAACACTTGTTGGTTGAATTCAGACGGCACAAAGGCTAGTGATATTGTCATGATCTTGAAAATCATCCAAATATGTACTTCATCATACCATTGAACTTTGAGTGTCTTTCCATGGACAACTTTTAAAACTTAAATTCTAAAGAAATTAAGTAGGGTATTTTCAAGGAACCCTAGCTCAAGCATTGAATTACATTAATTATTAAAGATGCTTTGTCAAGAAATGTAGCCAGTTTTAATTTATATTGCCAAATAAATTCTAAAGAACACATTCATTAAATTCTTCCATTATGTTCTTGTCGTTGCTATTGGTATGAACGTTCTGACCTTTGAAAAGGTTGAACGATTCAGAGATTCAACATAAAAAAAGCAGTATTAAACTACGATCGAGGATACTGAAGAGATGTTTTAATATTATTGACTTTTGGAATTTGCTACTGGTTGTCATCAATTTCATCCTGCCTTTCTCTCAATAAAAATAAATAAGTAAACGTTAAAGTAGCTTCAAGGCAGACATATGGGCACTTTTATTGCAAATTCAAATACGGAGCCTTACGAATTATTTTCTAAATCAAGCCTTGTGGTATAATAGCAAAACCAGCTCTGAACTATTACTCATAGAATCTAGTCAGATGTCAGAGGTCAGGTGTTTCATCCAGCACAGTCTGCTACCTCTAACTTATAATTACCAAGCACCTACATACAGAAGGCAGATGCTTAATTGTCTTCTGGGAATTCTAAGATGAAGAGGAGGTGGTATTTTTATTTAAAACTCAGTGTACTTTTGGGTGGATAAACACATAAATGACAAATAATTCAGATGTTTAAATAGAACATATTCCACAAGCGATGATACCACAGAAGAAATGTTATGCGTGGATTTCAAGGAAGAATTATTTTGGCTGGGTCTTACATCATGAGTGGGGCTTCAAGAGGAGAAAAAGAAAGTGATAGATGGGGAGAAAGGAAGGAGCCCTAGAATTGCCAGATATAGCAAGGAAAAATAGAGAATAACTTGGAAGTACTGTATTTTATTTGGTATTCCAAATAAAGAGGAAACAGTTTACATGCAAGATTGAATGACATTAACTTTCATATTTAAGGAGTGATCCTGGTTCAATACGACCTTGAGTTTATGAGTGATGTGGGAAGTCAAGCCACCCTTATAAAGTGAAATGGGAGTCAATGGGGCTGTAAGTGTGTGCAGATTAAAAATAATTTTTTTAATTGGAACAATCATTATGGGAATAGCAACGGTTAATGACTAGGACCAACTAAAAGAAATGTTCTCCTAACATTGAATTTTCAGCAAATTAGAAACTGTATTTCTCTCTCTGCTATTTCAAATAGTTATATACTTGAAATGGTGTAGGAACACACAGACACAAACAAATATATAGTTTTAGTTATACAGATGCCTCTCATATATTTTATTATATATTGTGTATGTTTAATTTATTTTTATTATAAAATTAATACATACACAATGTAGGACATTTTTAATATATAAGAAATTTAAAGAAAAAATCACGTCACAGAAATAACACTATGATATGTATATAATTTGGAATATATATAGTCCTATAGATGTTATATACATATATAGCAATATATAATGTTTACAGCTATGCATACTTGCACATATCACAGGAAAATCATTTTATTAAAATAATATAAAATATTTTCAATGGCTATATAGTATAACATAATTTTTATTGATCATTACTTATTTAAGCAATTCCCTATTGTTAAAGGCTTAGATTGCTTTTCAATGTGCACTGCTTTAAATATAACACTGCAGTAAAAACTCTTTAGCGTAAAATTATTTTCTACATTTTTGGTACATTCTTAGGATGAATTCCAAAAAGTGTAATTAGTTGATTAAAGCATATGCGTCTTTTAGATCTCTGGATATTTTTTTGCCAAATTGCTTTCTAGAAAGTTTATATGAATTAAATTTGTTCTGGGAATAAAAGAGAATATTTGCCTCACTATAAATTTGCAGACATTCAATATTTTTAAAATTTTTGACTATTCTTAAAATTTGCACTTACTTGTTAGGAAATTTTAGCATTTTATATTAGAGGAGGCAGCATATGTGTTTCTAATTCCATGAATTATCTGCTCATGTCTCTTCTCAGTTTTCTGGTAGTCTATTAGATCTCATTTTCTTAATGATTTGCATCAAGTTTTGTTATAGTGATATCATTTACTCTTCATTATTTTTTAAAAAATATTCCAAGTTTGCAATTTGCTTTTTGTGATAATGTTCATGATACACTGTAAAGTCAAATACTTCAATATTTTGTTATTTTTTCATTGCTTATATGCACAGAATATACTTCCCTAGCAAAAACCAGATGGATATTTACTAAAAACTTCCAGAGATGTATACCATTTTTAAAAAATCTTTGAACCATTCAAAATTTATTTTGGCATAAAAGCTGAGGTATGGGTCTAATATCTAACAATTTAGGGTAAGCAGCTTTCCCAACACAATCAACTCATTGAAAAAGTTACCCCTTCCCACTTTACTTTGCAATATTTTTAACATATTAATTTTATATATAGATATAAAAATAGATATATGATGTGTTTGAGGACTTTTACTTTACTGGTAACTCTTGAACCAGTTCCACATTCAGTGAAATTGTCCAACTTGTGTAATATTAGACAGGCACATCACCTCTCTCTTCAATCCATTATGCTTAAATGTCCAAAACAGCTTTACTGTTGATTCATATTTCAGACACCTTTAGAATGGTTTTCTCAACTCCTTTCCTTGACAAAAGGAATTTTGTTGATATGGCATTAGGACTATAAATTAATTTGGTAAGGACTGAGAATTTTGAAATAATTGCCTCTTCAAGGAACATAATAATAACAATTACTAACATGTACTGGGTTTTTACTGGTTATGCTGTTATTCCAAGCCATTCTCATTTGCTAACTCATTTAAAAACAAATATACTCCCTTGTTGATCTGATGAGTTCCAAGGTTTTAAATGCATTCTCTGTGAGAGCATCCACACTTTCTTTTCCAGTTATGAGCATCCTCCTGAACTATATTAAATGTATCACCTTCCTACTCAACACCTCTTGGATGTCTAATAAGCATTTCAAGCATAACATGTCCCAAACTGGACTTCTCTATTGCCTTCCCTGTTTCAGTTAATGGCTCAGTTTAAAAGCATTATAGTCCTAACTGACTCTTTCTCTCATACTCTGCATGTAATTCATCAATAACTCTACTTTCAAGATACTTCCAGAATATATATCTGGATATATATCCTGAAAATATATCTAAATATTCTGGATATGTTTAGTGCTGGATGCATTTCTCAGTACTTCCACTACCACCACATTGGTCCAACCCATTTCTCACATGTATTGTTATAGTAGCCTGCTTAGGGGTCGTCTTGCTTTGACCCTTAATTTACTAGGGTCTTTTCACAATAGAATAGTAAGAAGAGTGATTCAGATAATGTCACTCCTGTGGGAAAACCTCCTGTGGCTCCCCATCTGCTCAAAGTAAAGCCAAATTCTGTATGGTAACCTAAAAGGCTATCCTAGAATTCTGTGCAATTAACTTATGTAGTTTTCCCGTGGTTTATTTTCTCTTTCTCTCTTGAATATATGTTCCTCAGAGGAGAGATATTTATCTACTTTTTTTCCTTTTTTCTCTAATATAGCTAAGCAACCAAAATGGTATACTCTTGGCACAAAATAGTTGTTTGATAAATATTTTTCATAAATGCACAAAACTTTGATATAATTCAGTAAAGTTATTCAGTACTATTATTCTTTCTACTTTCTAGATAAGGAGAACTAGTTACGGCAAGGTAAAGTAGCAGCAATTGTTAGAGCCAGGATTTGAACCCAGTCACCGTTTCTGGAGTCTGGATTGATTTTTAGGTTGGGTATTGCATTCAGCCACTGTATTTTTCAGTTAGATTGTGATCAGTATTGCACCACCCCACCCTTTTGAAATTAGGCATGGCATATGCCTTGCTTTGGCCAAGGAAATGTAAGCAGAAGTGGTGTAGGACTCTGTTGAACAATTTTTCATTTTCCTTTCCCTTGCCACAGATGCAAAGTATATCAATATCTGGTCCCTGAATGAGCACCATATGGAACAGAGTCCCCTTCCAGCTGACCAAGGACATGTAACAAGAGTGAGAAATATACTAAGGTTGTTTGGGGAGATTATTTGTCACCACAACATAACCCAGACTATCCCAAATAATACAAATATTTTGAAATTCTCTTCATATTGATTCACACAGTACTATTCTTATACAGTGGTTGCATATATATATATATATATATGTAAAAGATAGGCTGTTTTATGTATTTTCAGGGTAGTATGATTTGGGGCTTAGGATGTTTGAGTGAAATATTTTTTCGTTTCAAGTATGGGAAAACATCTAATGTACTACACTAATGTAGCATACAACCACTGTTCTGAAGATAGATTCAATCTAAGAAGTTACCTCTCAATTCTATTCCATTTCCTCATAAACAATTCTATCACCTGCAAATAATGCTAATTTTTGTCTCATATCCAATAGTTATATCTCTTATTTCTGTCTCATGTTTTATTGCTTTGGACAGAACTTCCAGACAATGTTAAAAAATAATGATGTCTTTGTCTTGTTCCTGATTTTTAATGGGAATGACTATAGTAGCTCACCATTAAGTATGATGTTGTCAGTTGGTTTAAAAGCTTCTTTATCATGTCAAAGAAGTAACCTTCTATTCTGGTATTTCTACATGTTTCTTTTCACCCAGAAGTGACTATTCAATAACATCAAATGCCTTTTTTGTTATTTAAATAACCATAGTGTACTTTTTATTAATCAGTGGGATTCATATTAACATATTAAATGATATCCAAATGTAGTAAGATGTTATTTTTTTATGTATTGTCTCGTAAATGGCTCCTTCTTAGTAATTTTTTTTTTTTTTCTGAAGCCCTCTACCATTAAGATAGTCTCAGGCTTATAGCGCCGGAGAAGAAGAATCTGAATACTGCCACTGGAAAGAGAAAAAAATAATAATAAAGCAATAGCTTCTAGACCAGAAGGAAAAATGGAAGCCTGTTCTGTTGCAATGATGGGTTTCTGCAGAGAGAGATGAAGATAGGTAGTTTCTGGGAGATTAGAGATCACATGCTGCCAAAGATGCAATGCTCACAGTTCTGTGTGCACAGATGACCCCAGGCATGGGGAGTCAAAACACTTTATAAATTTCCAAAGCCGTGTGTTCCTAGAATAAAATAACTATTTTTATTCCTCAGTTAAAGCAGGAGTTTAAAGCTTCCAAATGGTGAATGCGAGGTGAATACTTAGGGGAACTAAATGTTTGTGGTAGAGGAGCTGGAAGTTTTTAGAGGTCTTTGACACTTATAATTTAGAGGATATATATATTTAGTGCAGTAGTTAGAACTTTTTGGTTTCAAGAAACATTCAACTTCATGTAATTTAATAAAAAGGTGGAATTTCTTGGTTGCCCTCTTACCCTGTTTGCGGTTTGTTTTTGGGTGCCAATAAATCCTCCTTAAAAGAACCAAATGCCACCAATTTCCCTCACTCTCTCTCAGTCTTTTTCATCTTTGATTTTCTCCACAGGTTACCTTATGTCTCTCAGGTTTCTTGTTACCGTGAAAGTGAGGTCATACCACTAGTAATTTCAGTGGGGGTTGCAGGTAGGGAAGGACCAGTTGTTCAGACTGGGGTCATATGCCTACCACCAGCACCAGTATTTCGTCCTGGACACAGAATGCTCTTGTTGGCACAAGATGTGTCAAGTGTCTGTCCTTTTGGCTGTGAGAGTGGGATTCCAAGATTGTTAGCTCCCATGTGAAATCAATGAGTGGAGAAAGGGGAAAATATTTCACTAAAATAATAGGTGTGTCATTACCAGGAGAAGGGAGAACGAGTTCTTTGCAACCCAAACCAGCAGATGTCTATGGCGACTAGGAAATGAAAAACCATGACCAAAATGTTCTGATACAACAAAGAGGCAAAACTAAAGGGCAGAGTAAAGATAGGCTGAATTCACAGTTCATGAAAGAGAATATGATCAATTCACAGATCTGTGAAGCATCGATAAAACAAATACAATCAAGATTTATCAACCAAATGGCAATAATGAAGGAAAGAATTAAGAAATCAAAAACACTATAGCCTAGTGAATGCTTAAATTTTTATTGGTAGATCTCAAATTATGAACTTACTTGCTTTGCTGTTAGTAGAAAACAAACAAAAATTATGGTCTGAGGAGATATGAGAATTTTCTGATTGAGAGAGACAGAAAGGACATATGGAATCTTAGGTGTTAATTGTAGCTCTCTGCATCACAATCTGCCAGGAATCACAAACACTCCAGGCACAAGAAAAACATCCACAGAGTCATGACCCATCACTACTGTCTCATTTGCCTTCAGTGTGAGAACAAATAACTCTTCTTAAACAGCCACATAGTCAAGAGAACATAAATAAAGAAGGTGACTCGTGGGAGATGGACTAAAAATTAAGTAGCATTTTTATCAACAAAGCAATTAAGTAGTCTAATTATTAAGTAGTGTTTAAAATTAAGTATTTTGCTACCACAAAAATTATGGAGATGAGGATAATCAATAAACATTTGAAGATATCAGTGTGATTACATAGGCAAAGCTCAGATAAGCCAAGATTTTAAGTCAAGACAAAAGATGTGTGTGTCAGATGACTCGTACTCATCCCCATACTCTCTCAGTTTGTTATTTTATCCCAGCCTCTGCTGGGGAATCCAGATGTGTACAGCTGTAACCTTAGAGCACCTCCCCTCAGCTGTACTCTGTATCTTGCACTTTCTGCTTCCAGACTTCCATTCAGCCACTTGATGCATTTTCGCACAAATGCAAGGTAGTTATAGGTCAAGCCTTGACCAGTGGGAAATAGAATCCAGTGGGTTAATACCCTGCTCCTCTTATCCTGGGGCAGACAATTCTGAAGTGCAACCTGTGGGAATCCTCAGAGAATTCTAGCAGCATTGAGCTTCAGTTGCCCATAATAGGAGCAGCTCATAACTCCCTCTTTGAATCATCTTTCCCTCCTTTCCTGTTGCACACCTACTGGTACCTTACTCTTGCTCTCAATAATCTACCTGCAAAAAATGAGCCCCTGCTTTAGGCTTTGCTTGTAAGGAAAGTCTAATATAAGACTAAGGTAGATACATATGTGTGTGTGTGTGTGTGTGTGTGTGTGTGTGTGTGTGTGTGTGTGTGTGTAATTGGCACAATGCAATCCAGAGAGGCCAAGAGCCAGAAGTGATGAAGTTTGTATGCTAAAGGAAAAAAAAAAACCTAATAAAAATACTGACTTTGTA
>RJWJ010044103.1:0-12307 GCA_004363605.1 Indri indri | reverse complement strand
AAGATTTAAGCAGGGTCTAGCCCAGAGAAGGACAGCATCCCTGAAAACTGAGCAGGTTCTAAAAACATCTACCATATTACCTCATAAACCAAAATACCAAATACTTTTGGTATATTATTTCATAAACTCCAAAAGTATAACAGAATAAAGAGTATCTCTTCAATCCTCATCCACAGTCTCAAATCCCACTTAGAAGTTTCTGTCAACAGTTTGTAGTACATCCTTCAAAACCCCAAAGCACTTTTCACTCCTAGGCCAAATAAATCTTTGATTGGGTTAATAGACTTAATTAATTTAAAACTGCAGGTGTGGTTCCAGGGCAGGGGTCAACAAATGTTTCTGTAAACAGCCTAACGGGAAATATTCTTAGCTTTGCAGATGCACAGTGTGGCGCGACCACTAACTCCACTGCTGTAGCGTGAAAGCAGCCACAGTCGCTACAGAAACAAACTGGCTGGGCTCCAATAAACCTTGACTTCCAAAAACAGGCCAGAGCAGCATTTTGTCTGCAGGCAGTGGGTTTATTGACCCCTAATCGGGGGCATGAACTCTCATATTTTGTTTAAAGTAGATGCGAATTTTCTGCACTTGTAAAGCTTCAGAATGGAGCAGAGTTTAAATATTTGAAACAATTACGAGAACACAAGACAGCAAATAGCACTTGTGACGTTGGGGGCAGGATCTTAACACCCGCTGAAGTTCAGACACTGGAACCATGTCGGGGTGGGGCTGGTGTGATCCTTCCAGGAGACACATTTCCAGTCCTCTTAATTAAGGCCATTCACAAATGGCTTGGAAAATGTTTGTGGAGTGAAGCAGTTTGGGAAACCTGTGAAATGGAACAGACAGCCATTAGCCTCCACCCCACCCGCACTCCACCAGCACCAGGGCCCCCCTCCCAGACAGACACACTGCAAAATAGAAGCACGCACAAGCATATTTTCAATGATTAATCTCACTGTTTCACTTTGAAACCTAAAAGAAAAAAAAATGGAAGCATTCCTATTTCCCATTGAAAGTAATCACAGCTTTCTATCCCTTGGTGTTTACATAAAGAGAGCTGTTTATTTAGAATCCTTGCTGATAAGGACACCACACGCTCATAACTTATTATATATTCTCTTTCCATTTTGTCTTTTTTTTTTTAGGGGGGAGGGAGAATTATGTATATTTTATGATAACCCAAAATGACTTATACATAAAAAATACAGACTTTAAAGATAAAAAGGATTAGTCGCAGGTAATGCATTTTCCATGAGTGGCTATAGGGCTCTCGGTTCCAAGAGGTACTGGCTGCATACAAATGAATTGATAAAAGTCTGACGCGGTGGATGGGTAGCAAGGCTCATGCTTTGCTGGAGATGATTCTTAAAGTTACAATAAATCAGACAGACAGTGTCGGCCTTTGAGGATAAACCTGTGATGGCTTGTTGTGCCTCTCTGAATCGCCTCAGAGGCCCAGGGACTAAAAGTGCCTAGATGTCACATTAAATCTACCGGGAGGATGGAGCACTTCAAAGAGGAACGCAATCAGATCTGATGGAAAATACATTTTCTGAAAGCTACTGACAAAAAAGTAATCTTTGATGTGGATGTTGAATAACAATTGATATTGTCTTTCCTGACATTTTTCATTATTGCCGTCTTATACAGCCTACTTCATGTATTAAAGCAATATTAACTGTTTGACAGAGACAAATCCTCCAACTATCACATAAGCAATTGTTTCTGAATTGTCCTAGCTCACTGCCTGTAAAACCTGTCCCAATAACTGCTTTTTAATATGACGGTAGACTCTTTTCCCTGACTAGCTAGACAATATCTGAGCTCCGGCGTAGTTCAGTAGAGTCCAGGGAATATTAAAAATGGTTAGGTGGTTACGAGGCGTCATTTGATTACAAGGAAGGAGCAGGAGTGTTTTTTGAAGGTGAGTTTTAATGAGAGAGGTCTATAAAAGTTAGTCCTTATTATTCCCCCATCTTCGGTATACATTTATGTCAAGTATATGTGTGCAAGTCTCAGATCCGCTGCAATTCTTGTAGCTCAAAGGGAGAAATAAAGGAATGTACAGAAGATCTTTGTTATTTATGCAATGAAATAAAGCAATCTCTGGCTGTGCAAGCACCTATAAAATATATTGGCATTAAGTCCCCCAATATGTTCCTGGGGAAAAAAAATGCAAGCAGATCTGGAAGGCACATATCATTTTCAAAACCCAAGTTACCTCCTGAGGTTTGATGTCTTAACCTTCAGCTGTGAATGCATGTGATTTTACTGTAGGTATTTGTAAGGCTTAAAATCTCTAATTTTCTGATGACCTTTAGCTGCTTGAGAAATGGGAAGGAAGTTCTGCGAAAGAAGAGCTGGGATTTTTTTTCCCCAGGAAATGGGGCTAATTGCACCCCAGAGTAAAAGACAGTAAACAAATACCCCACAATTCAAATCACAAAACCGTGACAACCCTGTGTTGTAGACTCTCGAAAGTTATCATTTGCTCCTAAGCTACCTAAGGGATATGATATATATTCTTCACTTACATTATTATTATTTCCCATATTCCCTGGAGCTTCCAGCTTTCAATGCTTTGACAATATTGTAACTCACCTTTATTTTTATGGCATAGAAGTTTTAGTCAAAGTTGCCTTCTCCACTAGGATCTGGAATGGGCTCAGTCCCTTCGCAATACTTGAAATAAGGCAGGTGATGGTGAGCAAAAGGGGGAAAACATCATCCCCCAAAAATGAGGAATTATAAGACAAAACATTGCCATTTAGGAAATTTTGGTGACCTTAGACAAGGTCTTCACCCCTCTCTACTCTAGATCGGGGTCAACAAACTTTTTCTTAAAGAGCCAGAAAGTACACAGTTGAGGCTTTGTGGTTTGCAATATCTCTGTTACAAGTACTCAATTCTGCCACTGTAGCACAAAGGCAGCCACAGACAATACATAAATAAGTGGCATGGCTGTATTCAAATAAAACTTTAATTTAAAAAACAGGTGATGAGCCAGATTTGGACCCCAGACCATGGTTTGCTGACCCAGCTCCGGACCCCTTGTCTATAAAATGGGTCTACCAGGACAAGACAAGATCTAGCTCTCTTTACTGCCGAACAGATTAAACTTGCTAACAAATGAAACAGTGTTTTTACTTCAGAAAGGAAAAGACAATAGAAAAAAATCGATAAGACAATGATAATTATCTTCCAGGAGTCAATGAGTATATTTATCTTCTCTTAATAAAATGAAAAAGCTGTATCATTGCAGTAGCAACAGTATATTAACCCACTCAGCCAATTTTTTCTGATTATGTTTTAAGATTTAGTACAGCTTACCTTCTCTTGGAGTTCTTTACAAACTCAGGAAATCATTATATACAATAGTTTCTCACCTAGTCCGGAGGGTGGGAGGCTGGTAAAGTGTATCTAAATTGTTTAAGAAGAGAAGCTTCTAGATAGAAAGTTGCCCTCAGGCTGGACTTTTTTGGATGTTCAAGTAGCCCTGCCCAATAACATAAATGTAAGATAAATGAGTATGTTTCATTTATCAGAGTGCAGCAGGAACTTGGGGCTAGAGCTGCCTTCTGGTGAGCAGGAAGGTACAATTATATGAGGTCCGTATCAGTCAGGACCAGTAAGGCTTGCTGCAATAACAAGTAACTTGAATTTCTCCATGGCCTGAAAAACAATAAAGGTTATTTTTGTTCCATGCTACATTTACATTACAGATCAGCAATGTGGCTCTGTTCACTGAAGGTACTCAGGGACCCAGCCTGAGAGAAACACAATCTTGACCAGGTTTCCATAATCCAGAATGCAAAGGAAAAGCGATCATGGAAAACTCTGCACAGACTCTTAAAAGTGGTACACACTGCACTTCCTCACATATTTCATGAGCCAAAGCAAGTCCCAAGGCCACGCCTGACAACACCATGGTAAGGGAACGAAGTCCTTCCTGCTGATGACAATATTCTCATTTATAAACAACAGTAGTGTCTACCTAGGGATCAAGAAGTTTCCTAGTGGAAACTATTAAGGCTCTGACTTGTTGGCTTCTGACATATAACTTTTTTGGAAGCTCTACGGAATTGGGAAGGTATCTAGCTGGAAAGTGCACACAAGACCTCAGAGAGAGACTCACCGTGAAGACGGGCAAGTCTGGATTAGACCTGGGCTCTGCTCCAGGGCCGAAAGCTTCATGGGAAAGGGCTGGTTCTGCAGGTTAGAGGCCCTCTAAGCTTAGCTGCCACCTGTAAGCATTAATATCAGCTAAAGAAAGCTGCAGCTCTGATGCTGCTGAGGCCTGAATGGGAATCTAGACTTGCACAGGCTTCACGAACAAGACAGAGCTGTCCCTGCAGGCTCAGTTGTCAAAAGGAACATCCCATAGAAGGGACAGAACATCAGAGACCAAGATCCTGGGTGGCCCCATCAGATTCTCAACTTCAGTGTCCCTCTCTGCCCAGGATGTGGAAGCAGGACTGACCCCACTGGACCGACTCAACAACTAAAAATCTTGGACAAGATGGGGCAGACCTCGAAGATGAGACTGGAGCAGTGATCGTGATGTGATCTTAGGCTGGCAAAGGGGTCGAGTGGCACAAGGAGGATAGTCTCTTCTTTTTTCTTTGTTTATCAGTATCACAGTGTGAGCTGAGCTGAAGAAGCTCCTCCCTTCCACTGAATTTGTTATAACAGGCTTTCACCCACCCCTAAGCTAGAATTTAAAGAAATATGTTATTGGGAAGAGAGATGGATTTTGCCATTTGAGCACTCAATTGATGGAGTAAAGGCTTTGGAAACAATAAGGGGAGAGGGACCTCTAAAGCTCCTAAGCAACACTAAGAGGCTATGATTCAAGGTGCATCAGAGGGGTCCTTTTCTAGCCCCTGAAAGTCATTTCTCGTGGCCTCTTGTTCTACCGGTGGGTCACCTGCAACTGACCCCAACTCAGTCCAAAGACTGGCACACACCTTTATTATTATTATTCCCAGCAACCCTGCTTTCCTGACACTTTCTGACACCACATCTACCCTGCCAGGGTGACCTTCACAGCCAGCCACAAGGCTTGCTTCCCCTAGAGCAAGTGCCTTACTCTGACCTGAAGGTTTGCATACAGCCTCTGCACAACAAGCTGTATGGCCTTGGCCAAATCGCTTAACCTCCCTAGCTTGGTTTTCATATCTGTAAAAAGGAGATAATAATGCTTAGCTCATAGAGCTACTGTGAGAATTAAATATTAAACCTAAAGCATTCAGGACAGTGTCTAACACATAGTATCACTGGCATCTAAACACTCTGCCATATTAGCAATTCTCATGCTACCCCCTCTAGCGTTTCTGAGACAGTGAAGATAATGAAGTTACTATTTATTGAGCAACTACTAAATATCAGTAGATTAATATATTTAATCTCATCTAATCATTTAGTATCATTTAGTCTTCACAAGAGCCCTATACAGGAGACGTGTTTGTGTCCATCTTACAGATGAGGAAACTGAGGCATAGCTTGAGAAACGTGTCCCGTGTCATAGCTAGAAAACAGGTTTGGGACTGACTCTGAAGTGCTTGTGCTCTCTCGCTAAGGTGTGCTGCTTCTCCCTGCCCTGCCTGAGCCAAACAGAGCAAGAGGAGGGGTGGGGTGAGAGAGGAAAGACCTCCTTCATGCATGAAACCTTCTCTCAAAATAAAAAGGCAGGGGGAGGAGGGGGCCCAAGAGAGGTGGAAGAGGGTACTTTGCAAAAAAGAATGTGGGATGTCAAGGCCACCTCCAGCTCTTAGGAAGGCGACTGTTTCTTATCTCGTCACTCCCTGAGGACCTTCTGCTTTGCTGTTGCACAGCCAGAAGAGGACAAACCCATCCCTCGTGAACATCTGTCTAAAGTTCATTGCAGCCCTTTCCACACTGCGGCACCTGCTGCTGGTTCCCAGAGACCCTCAGAGAACCTTCTGCCCCTTTCCAACTTTCCTTCCCACTGGAGACTCACACCCGTCTGGATGTAACATCCATCCCTGAGTTCCAAAACAAAGCAACTCGACCAACTGAAACCTCTTTGAAATGTGTCTGAGGATGCGTGTGCTGCCAAGCTCAGGCCTGTGAGTCAGAAGGTCTGGATTCTAGTCCCGACTGTCACCGGCTCACTGGGACAGGACTGCCCTGGGGGCTTTGAGAAGCCCCCTCCTCACCCTGCCCATCACGCACCCTCTAACAGGAGAAGAGGGGATGGGCGCCACAATGTGCCCAACTCACAGCAAGTTCCAGATCTAACCTCTGCCCTGACGAGATGTTCCGACCCGACCTCTTTAAGTTCTGGAAAATCCCAAGGAAAGTGGAATATAGCACTGTTTTCGTCAGAGAGTGCTCCTGGCCTCACTTTTTTCATTTGAGTTCAATGTAACAACTTTAATAGAAGAGAGAAATGATTTGTCAATTAATCTCAAATATCCAAATAATTAAAATTGAGTAAATGTCACTGAGATGCAGGAAAGACAGCAAGTTTCAAAGACGTCATTAAACAGAAAAATAGAAAGCAAAGCTCTGGAACTGAAAGTACTATAAGCAGGAAACCAACATAAAGGAAGAGGAAATTTTGTGCCAAAACAGGAAGTCAGAAAACGTGTGCAATGATGCTTGAAAACTACCAGACATCCACGCATGGTCACCGAAGCCTGGTGATAGCAGCAGCAGCTACGGTGCTAGCACTGCCTGTCCTCAGACTTTGATTATCAGTCTCCTGAAGTTATGAAGGAGAAAAGTTAAGAATATTCTCTCTCAGAAGAGGGAGGACCTCTATGGGGCACCTACCCTACGATAGGCCCTGTGTCAGGTGCTTACATACTTTACCTCACAGACTCCTCACCCCTGTCCTGCGGGGAAAGTACCTCCGTCCTTGGTTTTCAGACCAAGAAACTCAACTTGATAGAGGTCACAATGACTCCAAAGCCAAAAGCGGAGGCAGATTTGAATTTCAAATTTGCTATTACAAATGCAAGTGTATCTGCCCCCGTTTCCAGACACCCTGCCTTGAAGAAGAACTCACACTCCATGCAAGGAAACAATTAGAGAGCAGTATAAGGGTGTAGCAGACATCAGTTATTTTTGCTGCTCGATATCCACTCACCACTGTTTTAATTAAATAGAAGCTGGTGCCCAATAGGCATGTTCTGGGGCTGGTGTTTTTACTTTCTTGGCCCAAGAAGTAGAAAATTGTGATCCCACCTGGCCATTGGCACCCTGACCTCCACCACCCACAGGGCCAGCTTCAGAAACAGCGGGGGCCACCTGTTCAAATGAAGCAGATCTGGGCTTTGTGGTGTTGGCCTCCATCTCAGGCAGCTGTCCCCACACGGTAGAAAAGACGGCCACCAACAGTTGTAAGCACACATCCTTCCAGTTCAGCAACCCTAACAGATTTTTTTCTAAGCACTTCTTTCCCCAAAGCTCCAGCAAGAGTCCTGGGCTGATTCTGACTTGATCGGTTTTGGTCAAACACCTTTCTGAGAACCAATAGAATTGCCGGATTAAATACAGGATGCCTCACTAAATTTGAATTCCAGATAAACAATAAATAATTTTTTAGTGTAAGTATGTTCCATGCAATATTTGAGACATAGTAAAAAATCATAATTGCTTATCTGAAATTCAAAGTTAACTTAGTGTTTTGGCTTTCGTCATTGCTGTTGTTTCGTTAATTCCGGCAACTCTAAGAGCTAGTCATTATGGCCCAAAGGGGTGGAATAGTGGAAGACTTTGGGCCAGAGCTGATTACATGCCCACTCCCCGGCAGGAGAATGATGTCGACCTCATCTAAGCCACAAGAACAGATACGGGGAGAAGGGTAAAGCCCCAGAAGAAAACCAGATACCCCTCCCAAGAGAGGGGAATGGATGTTTAGCAGCCAAAAACAACAGATGTGCACTAGAATTGAAGTGGGTGCTTCTGGGGAAGAGGAGCATATGTTTTTGGCAGGGGTGAGGGGCCTGTGGACCAGCTGAGTGGGAAACAGAGACAGCCTGAGCTGACTCCTTCTCCACCTTCCAAGTTTGTGTTTTTTACCCACACACATTTGCCAGATTGCTTGAAAAAGGCAACAGCTGTGGAAACTGACAGTTTACAGTTGTGATAAATCGCATTAGTAAAGTATTTCAATTAAAGTGATATCTAACTAAAAAACAAGAAGGCATCTCGGAACAAATAAATTAGTACTTCAATTCGTGGAGCCTTCGAGTGGAAGATTTCAACACTTACCTACTCTTCTATTGTTTTGCTTGTCTTTCCAGAGAGTGCCTGACACAGGGGTGTGGGGATGGTTCATTGTTTCTGCTGGAGAAAAAGCAATTAGTAAGGACACATGCAAAAAAAAAAAAAAAATCTGTAACTAGGCATTCATTCCATTCCCTTTAGGCATTTCTTAAGGACCAAAATCCAAACGGAGTCTCAGATCTGCCTGCAATTTCCCTTATTGTGTGTCAGAAGAGAGGACATTCAAGAACCTCCCTGTGGGGCCCACTGGACCAGCCCCATCAGCAGGGTGGCCAGGCCCCACAGGGCTGTGTTCTCTTTCCCAAGCCAATTCATCTACATCTGTAACATTTTAAAGGAACTCAGGGGCATGTCTTCCCCCCAGATTCTTTTTCCTCAGTTTAGGGTTTAGAAAGTCACTCGCCTGCACAAAATGAATGGCCTGGAGCATCGCTGAGTCCCTTGTTCTCCCAGGGTCAGGGCCAGCACAGCCCCCAGACCGCAGGGGCCCAGGGCCCTACAATGGGCTTCAGGCCTTCACTTCCCTCCCCTTCGCACCCTCCCCCCTCCTCCCCGAGAAATCACATGCGTCTCTCCAAATTCCCCACTTCAGCTTGATTTTCAGCAGATCCCTTACCCTGCCAGTTAGTAATTCAGGACTAATTAGGTGATTGCTTTCATTTATGGTAGCAGTGGGGAGAGGGGGACGAAATGGCATTGCCCCTATTCTTGTTGGAAAAATAAATTACGCCCATTGTTAGTTGAGATGTTATTTTTCCCCCAATCAAGCAAATTAGCAGCTTGGTTCATTTTCCCAGCATTCACTCCCGAGCAGACGGCAGCGCCCTGGAATGTGGCTTAGACCTGTGTGGTCAGTGCAATTGTTTGGAGCTGTGTGTGCCAACAATGAGAGGAGCCGGCTGTCTCCCAAAGGACGAGTGGCACTTGTCTTCCTTAACCCGAGGAGCCACTGCGAGCGCCCCCGGGCCGGGCTTCTCAGGAAGACGTACACCGCCATCTAGTGGTGACTAGGGCGAGCTGCAATGCGTTCGTTTCCCAGCGTTTGCTTCCGGCCAGTAAGGGCAAGCTATAAAGCTTCCATTAGTAAGTTACTAAAAATAGGGGGGATTCTTTCTGTCTCCGGGAGTGAGGAAATGTTTGCCTCAAGAGCTGTTATGAAAGTGCAACTCAATGCTTGCATAAATGTCTCTTGCGTGGGTAGCTCTCCTCGGTCCTGATTTTCTCATCCAAGTCAAGATCGTTGGCATTGTCTGTGCAAGTGAGCGGGGGTGGTTCTCCCCTGTTCGTGTTCCCAGAGCGTCAGCACCTCCGGGGGCCTGGCATCTTTATCTCAGCAGCCTCTCCATCACCCCTGTCTCACCAGACCAAGCCCAGTTCCGAAATGCACAAGGGAGAGGCATGCGGAACCTGCCCTGCTCACCCAGGAGCACGGCCTCTTCCTGATGGAGATCAGAGGCCCAAAGAAATCCTAATACTTTTTCCAGTCTGGGTGCTGAGGGAGGTGCCTGTTCTCCAACCCCTGACAACACACACTTCAGCGCCTTTTTTCTTTCCACTCATTCTGCCTATATAAACAGCGCTTTTCCATCTCCCTGGCTTACAGCAGGGAACTATGATTTGCTTAGGGTTTGGGTAAAGGAAGGAGAACATGGAGAAGCAAATAAATCCCAATATAGACAGATCTCAGTCACTGGTTCTCTACCAGGGATGTTTTTGCCCCCCAGGGAGACATTTTGTTAATATCATGGGACATTTTGGGTTGTCACAACTTGGGAGGCTGTTAAGTATCCTACAATCTACAGGGCAGTCCCCCTACGACAAAGAACTATCCAGCCCAAAATGTCAATAGTGCCACGGTTGAGGAAGCCTGGGTTAGGGTAACAAAGATTGCCCTCCAGTAATGGGGTTATGACAACATTGATTGTCCTCAAATGAGCCACAGTGCACAGACTGGATGATTCATCCTCTCCCGAGTCAGTATTTACCACCTTTCTTTCTTCATTTAGACTCTTCCATTTTAAACATAATTTAGCTGTCTTTTAAAATTTTTTTTTCTTTGTGCTGCTGGGAAGAGAAAGGATTGGAAGGGGGGAGGGGAAGGTGATAGAAAAGGAGGATTGGAAGCATGACCTGTTTCTCCTGGAAGAGCTCGGCACATTCCTCTCTCAGATGTGCTTTGTGACCGAGCAGGGTACAATTAAAAGCACAATAATTTGCTTGTTATTCAAGTCAGGCATTAGTCTGGGTAATGGCGTGCTTGGTGGAGAGATGGATTTCCTTGTTAGGAGCTAAGCACAGGATTAGCTGAATTCTCCATGGAGAAATCTTGATTTGTTCAAGGTCTTTCATGTTTTCTACAGAGAAGGGATTATGTCTTCTTAAAGAGGGGCCTTGCTTAAAAAGCTACAAAGTATAAGAAAAGGATTTAGGGCAGAGGGGCCTGTGGTTAAGTAGCTGAGGGGTACAGGGAATTTTAGAGCAAAGGATTATTTAAAGCCATAAAGTTCAAAAAATAATTGGTTTAGCACTACTGGGTCAGTGCCGGCGAGTGTGCTATAAAGGCAGTTAAGCATGAGCTAATATTCATTTTACTTTGCTAATTATTGCATGGATCCAGGAGAGAGAAGGGAAAGAAAGAATACCCCCTCCTTGGCAATCACAGAGTGCCTTGTTTTTGGTTTCTTTGCCTTACAGGCATGTTTACGCGTTGCGATGTCCAAAATCGAGGCATCCCAAGGACCTTATTAGTTAAAACACAGGAAAATTGTTCTCACAAAGCAGAACAGCACACACCCTGCTCTCCCAGTGACCAAGAAGAAACTACTATTAGTTTTAACTTTACTGATTTCAGTAACCAAAGAGGACCTAAAGTAAAAATCCTGATTCCACCAATGCCCCTGCCTAAGTCTAGCTCTGTAGTTCTTAACCAGGGACAACTCTGTCCCCCAGGGGACATTTGGTAATGTCTGGAGACATTTTTTGTTGTCACAACTAAAGAGATGCCACTGGTGTCTAGAGTGCAGAGGCCAGGGATGCTGGTAAATATCCTACAATGTACAGAATAGCCTCCCCACAACAAAGAATGGTCTGACCCAAAATGTCATCACTGCCAAAATTGAGAAATCCTGGTCTAGACAGAGGCATTTTTGTTTTTCTTTTTGGGTAAATAAAAGTTTTCAGACTCCTCCCTTCCCAAAATCCACAATTGATGATTAATCACATGACCATATTTAATATTGACTATCACACTTTTCTTCCCCTTTTCAATACTGGGCATTGGCACAATCTGAGAAAGAAAGCCCTGTCGAGAGAAACCTGCCCTTCGGTTGGCAGGCTACTCCTTCCACGACAGACATGTACCCAAGAGAGAAGGCTGGCTTCTCTGCAATCTCCCCAGATTCAGAATTCTGAAGACTTGTATTCCCTTTTCTGAGATTACTCATTCCCCCTGCATGAAGCATGTTCAGTTAAGTCATTTGTCCCGCAGCTTCAAAAGAGTTAAGAGCTCCGAGCTACAAGACACCCATTTTCTCCCTAGTGACTGATGTCTCTCATCCTGAGGGAGGTTAACGCTCTGGACAGGAGCTTCCAGAAGCTAGTTAGAGCCGAGGGGCTGCGAATCAGGACTGGTCCAAGGCACAGTCATCAACTCGCTGGGAGATCCACAAAGGTTCGCTTAACCTCCATCCAGAAGAGATGGGGAAGACAGAGGGCTTAAGAGGGGAAGTTAGAGGACACCGAGGAATAAAAGGTAACCACGCCCAAACGAAACCCTGCCCCTACCACCCTGGGCAGACAAACACGAAACAGCTGTGAAGAAGGACAATCTGCCTCAGCCCCAGGGCCGTCCCTTCTCTGCATCCTCCCCAGGCCCGTCTCTCTGCTTCCCCCGCTCCCAACCAGTCCACTCTCAGAACAGGTCACCGTGATCCGGATAAATCTCATGTCACCCCTGAGCTCAAAACCCTCCAAAGGAGGAAAAGCAAAGACCCCTCTCTCCTCTTCCCTCCCTCTTCCTTCCTCCCCTCTCTCCCCCTCCCCCTCCGTT
>RJWJ010044102.1:0-12318 GCA_004363605.1 Indri indri | reverse complement strand
AAAAAAAAAAAAAAAAAAAAAAAAAAAAAAAAAAAAAAAAAAAAAAAAAAAAAAAAAAAACAACCTAAAGAAAAACTGGCAGGAAGAATCCTTTAGAGTTGATGGGTATGTTTATTATCATGACTGGTGGCTTCAGTATCCATGTGTCAAAACTTATAAAACTGTACATTTTAAATGTGCAGTTTAGTATATGTCAATTATACCTTAATAATGCTATTTATAAAAAATGGAATGCTCTCAGGAATAAAAAGAATGACCTACCGATAAACATGAGATGAGCGAATCTCAAAAATACATTGAGCAAAAGACACAAAACTCAAAAAGAGTGCATATCTTTAAGAATATTGAGGAAAAAAAGCAGTTTCTCCCTGCACTCGCAGTGAAGAATCAACACAAAAGATTTCTGTGATGCATTGTACAGAGGTTTTCCCTACATATAAAGCAAGCAATCAATTCTGCAATGGACACCAGCTGGGTATCCTCTCATTCAATTTAATTCTGACACTACCTGCCAGGACATAGTGTCAGATTCGTTGGGTTGAGAGCTCAGTCCCCAGGATTGCAACCCCGCAACTTCACAGGCTAATCGCAAGTCCCAGGTTGTTTTAGCTGTGCTTCTGACCAATCAGCTATTAATCAGGGTTCCCACAACCCCCTCTTCCGGTTAGATTAATTTGCTAGAGAGGCTCACAGAACTCAGGGAAACAGTTACTTATGTTTACTGGTTTATCACAAAGGCTATAATAAAGGATACTGATGAACATTAGAGGAAAAGATGCTTAGGGCAATGTATGGGCAAAGGGGTGTGGAGCTTCCCTGCCCTCTCTATGAGCCACCCTCCAGAAACCTCCACTTGTTCAGCTAAACAGAAGAGCTATCAAACCTGTCCCTTGGGGTTTTTATCGAGGCTACCTTACAAAGGCATGACTGATTCAATCATTGGCAGCTGGTGGTCAGCTTTCAGCCCATCTCAACTCCCCGGAGGTTGGGGGCGGGGCTGAAAGTCCCAATCCTGTAATCCAGCCTAGTCTTTTGGTGACCAGTTCCCAGACTGAAGCTACCTAGGGGGCTGCCGGCCATCACCCAATCATTAGCATTCAAAAAGGCACTATTACTTTGATGACTCCAAGGATTTTACGAGTTCTATACCAGGAAATGGGGATAAAGACCAAAAAACATTTCATAACATCATAATACCATATGATCCCATTCATAGAATATTCTGGAAAAAGCAACACTGACCTATAGTGACAAAAATAAGATCAGTGGTTGCTGGAGGTTAGGTAGGCATGGGGATCGCTGCCAGCATAAGAGAACTTTTGGGGGTGATGGAAATGTATTTTATCTTGATTGTGCTGATCATTACACAGGTCTATACATTCAAAAGGGCAGAATTCATCAAACTATAAACTAAAATCTGTGCATTTTATTGCATATAATTTATACCTCTATAAAGCTATTTTAAAAATATTTTGAAGCTATTAGCTACAGTCAATCACATATACATACCTCTAATTGTTGCTGTTCCATTTTAGTCAATAAAAATTTGGAGTAGATATTGCTTTTTTCAAGCAAATGTTGAAGTCTACGGTACCGAATTTCTGTGGACTCTCTATCCCAAGTCATGCGAGCCTATCCAAAGAGAAGATTTCTGTAAGTACTAGTTTTCTGATATACAATGATTTTTTCATAAAGTTTAATGAAAATGGCTAAACAATCACTCTGTGGGTTTAAGATATTTCCTGCAATTGATGGGAGAAAAAGAAGATTCTTACAAGATTAAATTCATTTACTAAAGAACATTTTATTTTTCAAACCAAAAACCAGAATAATGGGAAAAAATGGTTCTAAGTTCAACAGGCAATCTGGTAGATGCAGTTTGGATATCAAAATATCATAACTTCAGATATCAGACAGACATATGGTTCCTGGCATCTACTGAGTCAAAAAGTCCATTTAAAAAATATTTGAAATTAAAAGTCAGGAAATAAATATATAATTCAAGTTGGATTTAAGTTTTTAACAACCAAAAGCTTTCAGAAAATAAAATCTTTATATACCAGTTTTTATCTCACTGGCCAGGGACTAGAACACCTATTTTTAGAATTTAAAACTGTATTGTCAAAATATTTAATATGCTAAATCTACTGATGATTTCTTAGAAGCTTATTCTCCTCCTCCTCCAGATCTGTGTGCTCCTCAGAGCTGTGCCCTAGCCTTCAGCTTTTACTTTCACAGTTTTATATTCATACCTTCTAATTACACACACACCTCTGCTTTCCATATTCCTTTTATACGACATTTATTTATTGAGTAATTTCTAAGTCTACAATAGCCTGTATAGCGGCTGAGGAAGAATGCTCCCTCAATTCACATTGACAAAAATGTTAAATATTTTAAAAGAATACCATAGGGCACAGGATAGAAAACATAAATAACAAATAAATTGTATAGTTCGATGGTTCATAAATGTTTCTGTAAAGGGCCAGATAGTAAATATTTTATATTTGAGCACCACAAGGTCTCTGTTGCAAATATTCAATTCTGCCTTTGTAGCATAATAAGAGTCATGGATTAACATGTAAACAAATGGGTATGGTTATGTTTCAATAAACCTTTACTCATGGAGGCTGAGGCAGGAGAATCGCTTGAGGTCTGGAGTTTGAGACCAGACTGAGCAAGAGCAAGACCCCGTCTCTACCAAAAACAGAAAAAAATAGCTAGTCATGGTGGTACAGGAATGTAGTCCCAGCTACTCTGGAGGCTGAGGCAGGAGGATGTGTGAGCCCAGGAGTTTGAGGTTACAGTGAGCTATGATGACGTCACTGCACTCCAGCCTGGGTGACAGCGCAAGACTCTGCCGCAAAAAAAAAAAAAAAAAGAAGAAGAAAAACTTTATTCACATTAACAGGTGTAAGCCAAATCCAGCTCATAACTGGCCAGCCCAGTATAAGCTGAATTCCACGAAAAGCATTACAGTGGGTTGAAGTGGGTCAAGTGAGAGCTAAATTCATCTACTAAAGCTAAATACATGCACACTTCACCAACCGGCAACTACTAAGAGTGTGTATGTGCATGAGTGCAAGTATGCAATTTAAATTAGGATAGAGGTGGTTAAGAAAAAGAAATCAGTGATCCTAATATGCATTCAGGATTGAGAACTGCCTCCCAGTGTATTTGGATAGAATATTTTGGAAAAATACTACCAACATAATTTATCCTAACAATTAAAACATATTTAGCCAAGATTAACTCCTTAAATGCAAATTACCCAACACCAATTCAGCCTAGTTAATCAACAAACATGTACTTCAAGAATACACAAAGTACTGGGTGGAAGAACACAGGTAGTTTGACTTATAGGTGAGATGACATTACTGTAATATTTGAAAACAGTAGGCATTAAAAGACATATATACTTAGAACTTAATTGTATATTGTATACAGTACTAACTAAATCCTGAAAAATCCAAAAAATTACTAAGATTGGAGAGGTCAGAATTCAGGAAATAGATATCTGAGCTGTCTGAAGGATAGATAAATGAGAGAAGAACTCAAGAGTTTCACCAGTTACTTTAGAAGTTCCTGCATTAAGCAATACTGGCCTCCACAACAGCACTGAAAATCATACTTAAGTAACTTTAGAATTAAAAAGACCTTTAAAGATTAGGTAGCACATATCTCTCATTTTATAAAGTTTACAGAAACTCTTGACTTATCAAGGTTATCCAGCTGTTTAGCACGAGATTTTTAGTATTTTGCTTTTTCAACTAAACCATGCCACTACTTTTCAACCAATATGAATGAAAAAACAAGAAAATAGTCAACCAAAAAAACCTAACTGTCCCTTTAACCCATAATTGGTGGCTTCAAGTTAGAGGAAAACAGCTGAGACTATAAAGCCAGTTTTAAATGGGGGGATATGAGTTCATTTTTATACTCAGTAATGCCCTAGAACCTTGCTTATTATACGTTAGTTGCTTTACTGTTCTAGCTTGTCAAGATTTCTGAAACATCATGTATAATGGCTTGTATTTTCCTAGATATTTCATCATAACTCTTTCTTTAAAAATAAGGTATTTAAGAATAAATCTAACAAAAGTAATACATGCACATTACAGAAAAGTTAACTGTCAAAAAATATATGAATAACTCATAATCACACCTATGTAGCTAATCCCTGTTAACATCTTCTTGAACTCTTATTTTCAGTACTTTTAGGACAGACTTTCTTTTACTATTATCAATATACTACTGTGATTACAATAGGCAGTCAATGAATGAGGTGAATGTTATAAACAGGGAGATGAAAATTACTTAGACTTCATTTAAGTTTTTAAATTTGTTTAAAGTTTAGTTTTGGAGTTTAATTTCTATATAGCTGCTACCTTAAATCCTGTTCAGAATAAATTAGCATGAATATTTAAAGTAATTAAAGCTTTAAGATGCCATCACAGAAAAAAGTATATAATATAATTAGAATAATACCATACCAATGGTTAATCTTTAAACTCAGTCTTCCATATCTCAACATCTTCTTATCTACCATTACTCTTTCTTGATTTAGCAACTTCATCATTTGTTTTACTATGGTATGTTGCAGCTCCTTCTATGGAAAGCACTGAGTGCCTGGCAGGAAACATCTCTTGGTGCGTAGAGTGCAAGAGTATACCAATGGGCACTGAGGGTAGACATTTCCCAATGTCTACCCCATTATCTCTCCCAATACCAATCCCTGATTTTTGAGGGGCAAAGTTCTACTTTAGCCTACATACACTAAGATCCATTTTCCTCTTAGCTAAGAAATCTCTGCACTCCAACCTTTCCCCCTACTTCACAGGCAATAATGCTACTTTTAAGTCTAGTTCTAGACTAACAATGACTTCTTTTAAAAGGAAATGCCAGTGTAAAGTCAAAGAAAATTAACTGTAGGGCATGAAAGTCAAAAGTCATTCTCCAGGCTCCTCACAAAGTAAAGTAAATGCTTCCCATTAAGGAACTTAAGCTAGCTCTTCCTCTCTTAAGTACTTTTAAATATATGCCCATAAATACTGTATTCTCCCAAAAGAAAAGAAATCTTTACTTTTGTATAGTGAGTTTTTTAGCCTTCAAAGATATGTTTATTAATTTCAAATAGGGAGAGACTTTGAAAATTACTCTTAGAAATTTCTAAAATCACCTAGGCAGTCACTTTTTATGGGGATTGAAAGCAAAAAATAATCAAAAATCTTTCAATACTTGTACATAAAAAAATGTAATTAATAATGGATCACTATATAATGCTCTAGCAAATGACCCACTTGTATTAGGAAGACTGACGACAGCTATATAATTTTTTAATGGAAGGACTGAACATGGATTAAAAATTACTTACTCTTTAGATTCTATGATGTATAACTATTTTAAAAAAAGCTAATAATGTCATACTTAACCTTCAACAATAACAATTCCAATAAATTTAGGACTGACTGCAAAATGTTTGTTCATAAGATTTAAAATGTCACTAACAGAAGTCATTTTGATTCCTGGTTCCTTTCATCAGCAAATACATACAATACTACATATTTTGAAATCTTTTTTAAATGTGAAAATACTTGTTTCTTCACTTGAACTAATGCCTTTTGGAAATACAGTCCTATACCTCAGGCATATCTTTCTTTAAAGGGTATTTCCCCACCCAACACACCTCATGGTTATATGAAGAAACAGGATAAAACTGAAGATACCTTGTTCAAGGTGAAGATTACTGTATCACTCTCGCAACCTTTGAAGTTGATCCTATTCTGCACACTTGCCCCAGGATCTATACTTTACAATTCACCTAGTTATATAGCTAGTAAGCTTATTTATTTTACTATATTTATATAATCTTATATTTTATTATATTACAAAATATTTTTATCATAGCTATTCAATAAACATTTATTGATTGCCTACTATATGCTAGGTGCACAGCCTACAAAAACAAAACAGGAAGTGATGCATTCTCAAGAAACAAAATGAGAAATAAGTAATGATAAGTACTTATCATTAGTTATTTAACAATGATAAGCACTGTATAATAAACAAAGTACTATGAGAAGTCAAATAATGAGGAAAGGTGATTCAAGTCAGACTCCTTAATTCTATTAATTCACATCTTCCCTAAAGCAAAAGGGGTTAATGTGACTTAAAATAAACTTGTTAACATATTACCTTAACAGATTATGGTCAATAATAGATAATCAGTAATAACAGAACTAGTATTACTGGAGTCAAAGTGTAGCATGATAGTTAAAAACTGAATTCTGGAACCACATCGTCTACCCTGAAATGTTGGTTCTGCCATTTACTAGCTGTAGGACCCCTGGAAACCTGTATGTGCTTAAGTTTCCTCATCTGCAAAATAAGGTGACTAATAGAACCTAATTCATAGACTACTTCAGTAGTAATAGTTACACTAGTAATTAAACTAGTTAAGTTTAACAACAGTAATAGTAATGAGCTTAATAACAGTATCTGCTTCATAGAATAGCTGAGGATTCAATGAGGAAATATATATAAACAATTCAGAACAATACATGACTCATAATAAATGCTCATGAAGTACTAACAATGCTGACAAATCATTATTGTTGATATAAAATAGCAGAGAAAGAACTGATTCATTAATTGTTTTTGGAGTGCATTATATCCCAACTTAAGTGGTTTTTATAATCATATTGACTCGATTCAATATTAAATTAATGTGCACTTCCTGAGAGAGGCACAGTGGTTAAGGAAAGAAACTCTGGAGACAGCTCAAGTTCAAATTTGACTTCCACATTTACTGTGTGACCAACTGCCTCAGTTTCTTCATTTGTAAATGGGGATAATAATAAGAACCTGTATCACAACATTGGTAGGGCTAAATAAATTAATACAGCACAAGAAAATCACTTACTAGATAGTACTTAAGGGAGGGCTACCATTTTTTTCCTTGAATATTCAACAATTAAGCAGCAAGGAGGGACTTTATGACATACTTCACAAGAACTGAATTTTTCCGGTTAAAAGCTGCTTTTAGTGATTTACAAAACAGTAATTTTTCATTGAAAAAATACACCACATTTTTAGCTAAAGAATCTTATTTAGCAAAACACAGGCCAAGAAACCAAAAAAGTAAATAAAAAGCAAGTTTCCACTTAGGTGGAAAACAGCACTGAACAGGAAGGAAATCATTAGATCCGGATTCCAGTCCAGCCTTTGACTGATACTAACTTCTGCTGCCCTCAGTTTAGTGTAATATTCCTAGAGCTTTTAGAGATTAATTTTTGCCACCATGCATACATTTATGGTATTAATTTAAAAAGAAAAAAAAGATGACAAAGGAAAAAATTCACTATTGACTTTGAAAGAATTTTAACGGCTAAACAAGCAACTTGAAATGCTCACTTAAGAGATGAGACCACTTTATGATCCCAAGACTACATCTCATAGGAGCAAATCATTCAAACCATATGCAAAGGTTTCTCAAAGATATTATCTGTAAACATATGAAAAAGACAAATAACAAAGCTGTTTTAAAGTTTATGGAAAAGCCAATAGCAAACTGAAAAACACAAACCACCCCTCCGATAAAGTACCTGGTTACTACCGGCTGTAATGAACTTCATTCCCAAATTACCTTTTCTAGCATCTTCCGCTCTCTCTCGAGTCCAGCGGCCTCAAGCTGTTCTTCCTCTTCTAGCATGGCTGGGGTTATCACGGCAGCCTCCGGTTGTTCAACCATTTCTGAGGTTGGGGGCCCTAAGAAAGGAGAAGGCTTTCAAACTGCAGTTTTAAAAAATCACTAACTACTCAACTCTGACATTAAACAACTTTCCTCCCTTCCGACATGCATTTGAAGAAACAGTTGAAGACCCACGGGGACGCCAGCATCACCTCTCAGAAGACATCCTAGGTCTTCGCAACGTCAAGTTTCCTGGACCCCAGATTTACAAATCAAGATGCTCGGGAAAATGCAGCTCCCTGTGTAAAATCTTACATATCATGCAAATATGTGAGACTCCGGGGTGTCCTCCACTCACCTCTCCACAGCGTCTCTCCCCTCCTTTCCTCCTTAGTCCCTGCCCGGGCTCGCCTCCCTCCCCCAAGCTCCGCCGCAGCCTCCATGCTGCCCACCCCAGCCCCGAACGCCGCTGCCCGCGCCTGAGAGAGGTTCTCACTCACCGCCGCTGCTCGCGGGCCGCTCCGCTGGCATGTCTGGACACTCACCCGGGAACCGGGTCACTTCGCCTCAGCGCCTGCAACACCGCGCTCTAATGCCTCACAACCACCGCGGGCCCAAGCTTCTCACCAAATACCCCGCCAGAGAAAAACGCGGGCTTCTCCTTCGCGGGAAAAAGTCGTCATCTCGCGATACCTCACGCTCCCCGTCCGCCCTCTGGCCCCTGCGGCGCGAGATTTGGCGCAGTTTTCGGTTTTTTTCAGGACCTAACCTGTGGCGACGGTGAGCGTTTACCTGGGAATCTATCTTAGGGAAATTGGATTCTGCTTCAGAATAACTATCGCTGTGGTATTGGCTAGCCTGCCGACCGTGAGGGCCCAGTTTTCTCACGTGTCTGATGATGGTTTCGAACTACGCTATAGCACTTTTAACAATTTGCTAGGCACCTTCTCACACTGACTGATGTGATTGAACATCCCCCAACTGACGATCCTTTAGGTAGGAAAGATGTCTGAGTTTCCACGTGAGACGTCCGAAACAGAAATATTGCTACCTAGCCTCGCCGTGAGTTCACAGAATGAGCGAGAATACCCTGAAATGATCATAGAAGGGCTTTTATGTGGGCAGGATGGGAGAGAGAAAGAACAGGAAATTAAGATTATGGCAGGGTTCCAGGAAGTTGTTCAGGATAAGAGAGAGCTGAAAGCAGTGATAAACCAAGTGGAGTGTCCAGCAGGAGATTCAGGATTCAAATAGATCAATAATTCGAGTGGGCGCTGAAGGAAGGAGTGGGGCCTTTCTTGTGTTAGTTTTCACTTCAGCTTTCCACCTTTTCTAGTCTGCAATCCTTTTCAACTATTTCCTTTGTCTCCCTCTCCCCATGCCACCACCAGTTTCTCAGAATTTGTGGTATACATACCTGCCATGTAACTATCTGTTTCCTTCATTCTGACTCCCACAACTTTAATGATTTTATCTGTACAAAATTTAAGAGTATACAATGCACATCCATTATAGCCATCTTCAGCAACCTTGATAACACTCTAAAATTAGCACAGCAGATTGTTATTCCTACATTACAGGTCAGAAAAGTGATGCTCAGAGAGGATAAATTGACCTCTCCAGGCCTACGTTCACTTTCAAAACAGGAGTCAAAGCTAGGTATTCTCACTCCTAGTTCAGTATTATTTCAAGATAAATGTAGCCTCTAATAAAAGCTACTCTTAAATCCTGCCTCCTAATCTAAGACAATAGCCGTCTGTCTCACTTTACTGAAGATTTTTGACCTTCACCAACATATCCTCCAAAATTTCTTTCCCTTTGGTTGTTGAAACACTGCTTTTTATGGGGTTTTCCTCTAATACGCTGAAAATCTTTCCTGTCCCTTTTTTTGAACTCAATTGTGGCCCACCTCCCAAGATCTTTCCTCCATTCATTGCTTTTCTCTATATACTTTGTTCCTTGCAGCATCTGCTCTGCAGGCTCTAATGATCAGCTTAAGGCTGACAGCCAACAATTTCTCTTCTAATTCCCCAGAAGGAGAATGGGGAGATTGGTTCAAACACAGGAGATGGAGTGCAAGGCAATTTCATGATTCTCAAAGGACAGACATCTCAACTAACAGCTGGCCCCATGCTTGCTAATAAAAGTGTGCTGGTACATTTCCTGATACTTTTTTGCCATTCTGCAGACCCTCCCCTGAGTGGCTGTGAAAAATCTTTTGTTTATTCACTTTTATTTAAGGGCCTACATTTAAATGTCTCCTTGGCACCAGGAACTGTTACAGGTGCTGTACAGCAATGAAGGAGACAGATTAAATCCCTGTTGATTTGGAACTTAACATTCCAGGAGTTGGGGGAAGTAAGGCGGGGATCGGGAACGAGAAGTACTCTGCAAAGTATTAGAATAGGGTGGTGTGAGAGTGACTGGGTATCTGAAGAAGTGGCAGACACTAAAGCATAGAACCAAATGTCAAGCCAGCCAGCCAGCCAGCCAGGGGATGAGCAATCCAAGCAGAAACTACAGCTAGTGCAAAGAGACTAAAGCAGGAATAAGCTTGGACGTGTTTGAGTATCAGAGAGAAAGCCAGTATGATTGAAGCAGAGTTAGCAAGGGGAAGTGGTACAAAAAGTCAGATAGACCCACCCGATGAGGCAATGGGATTTTCTTCTAAGTAAGATGTTATGTCTTTTTTTCCTACCCACACAAAATGTCTTTCCCCTTACAGAATCCTTTTCATGTTAATGGCTTCACCATCCACCCAATCATATACGTCAAAACCAAACCACTGCTCCCTCTTGCTTATACTAAATGGCCCACTTCTGGCATTCCTCATAAAGTAAACAATAGCTACAAGACAAAATTCCTCTTTCAGCTTCCCAACATCAAACTTAGAAACTTATCTGCATCTTGAGTACCTTTTCCACTTTCCCTCAAGTTAGCTATGGATCCAAACTCCCTACAGCCTATTTAGGAATCTTACACAGTATTCCATTGTCTCTTTGTTTCTTAAACTTCCACTGAATCCTTTCCATTAGTATTCAAATACTTAAATCTCTCACATCTTAAAAAAGAAAAGGACATGGGGAAATTTTTTCCCCCACTATTATCAGTTCTCTCCTCCCCTTCAGAGCTTACTTTAGAATCATCTACATTATCAGTCTTTAATTTCTTGCCTCCCACTGATTTTCAACCATCTGTCTGGTTGCCACACTCAACACACCAATGTAGCCCACTAAGGTTCAGTGACCTCCATGTTGCTAAACTTAATGGACGTCTCTCAGTTCTTATTTCGACCTCATTGCAACATAACAATACTAATCACTCCTTTATGGAAACACTCCTTTCTTTTCTGACTCCACATCCTCCTGATATCCCTATTTCTGACCTTTACTAGTTTATTCTCTTCTATACAACCTTTAAAGTTTCTGAGTGAACGAGAAGTAATTTGAGTTTCTGACCAGTTGCATAATCTCTATGATAGAAAAAATTTAATGAAAGGTAAGTGAGAAATGGATCAAAATAAAAACACTCCAGTCATCCATATCATAGGATAGTGCCAGGCACTATTTTGAGCACTAGCAATTCAGTGGTAAATGAGATAGACAGTGTTTCTGACCTCAGAGTTTACAATGTAGTGGAAACAACAGACAAAACAACTATATAAATGTCAATCAGTGATATGTAATAGATAATAGAAGGAAATATGGAGCAGAGTAAGGTCATGAGAATAGAGGATAGATGTTCAGAGAAAAGTTCTCCTCTGAGGAAGTGACCTTAAGCAGTGATGTATAAATATAAGCCACGTAAAGACCTAGACAAAGAACATCTCAGAAGAAACAGCAAAAGACTTTAGGTATGTAGAAGGTTGACAGATTGAGAAATGGCAAGAAGTCCACTGTGTCTACAGTGGAATAAATAAGTTTAAGTGGTAGTTGAAATTGGAAAGATGGGCAGAGACCAGATCAAAAAGGACCTTGCAGGCCAGGCGCCGTGGCTCACGCCTGTAATCCTAGCACTCTGGGAGGCCGAGGCAGGCGGATCGTCCTGAGCTCAGGAGTTCGAGACCAGCCTGAGCAAGAGCGAGACCTCGTCTCTACCAAAAATAGAAAGAAATTAATTGGACAGCTAAAAAATATATATACATAGAAAAAATTAGCCGGGCATGGTGGCGCATGCCTGTGGTCCCAGCTACTCGGGAGGCTGAGGCAGTAGGATTGCTCGAGCCCAGGAGTTTGAGGTTGCTGTGAGCTAGGCTGACGCCATGGCACTCGCCCCAGGCAAAAGAGTGAGACTCTGTCTCAAAAAAAAAAAAAAAAAAAAAAAGGGACCTTGCAGACCAGGAGAAAGAGTTTGGATTTTTATTATGGGCAATACCATTAGAGGAACTTGAGCAAGGACATTACAGGATTTGATTTATACTTTTAAAAGATCACAAAATATGTAATGTAATTAAAAATTTGAGGAGACTTATTTTCAAGGGCTCAGGCAAGTAGCTTTAAAAAAACAAATCAGAAGAAATATTATGACAAAGTAATGGAGGTATTACCTTATTGAGATACAATGTATTTAAAAATCACTTGATACCAGCCTGAGCAAGAGCGAGACCCCGTCTCTACCAAAAATAGAAA
>RJWJ010044101.1:0-12318 GCA_004363605.1 Indri indri | reverse complement strand
AGATTATGAATTCTCTGATGAAGTCTACATTGTAAATGCCTTTGTATAATGATATACAATCTTGCCACGGAGTATATACTTAGTCTATGGTTGTTGGATAAATCTATTATATTCATTAATTTCCCTTTACACATTTAAAATATGATATACTACTGTTAAAATGGCAAAATTAAGACCTTATTTTAACATAAAAAATGTCTTATAAAGTTATTACATTATGTGTTGTTGCTGGTGATACATTTTAAATAAGACTATTTTCTCATGGAACTTTCATTCAGTGACGAATAAGAAAATTAATACATAAAAAGATGAAGAATATATTATTTCAGGTAGATTGTCATTCTTTGAAGAAAAATAAAGCAGAGTAAAGAGATACTGGGGGCAAGTGATGAGGTTCTCTTTTGATCTTGAAGGAAAAGAAAAATTATTGTCATACAAATATCTGTGAGAATATTTTAGGAAAGGAAACAAAAAATAAAAAGTCCTACAAGAAAAAGAAAGAGAGAAAAAGAAACAGAAAAAGGACGATAAAATAAGACTGTAGCAGAAATGAGCACCAGATAAAGGTGTACACAGGATTAGAGAACCATGAAAAATGGTCACATATGACTTTACAGGTCATGTAAGTGTTTGTACTTTATTCTAAGAAATAGAGTTGTGGCTGCGAGGAGAAATGTAGAAAGTGAGGTTTTTAATTTTTTTTTAATGTGGGAAACAAATATATTTAGGAAAGAGCTAATACAAAAGGAGAACTTAAGAAACTTGAAAGTGCTAAATGGGTGAAAAGGAAATTAGCCTAGGAGAGGAGATTGCTCCTATACAATGAAAAGAAAAGAAAAGCCATCTGTATAGAATTGTAACGGTGTATTTGTTAATATGCTCATGGAGATGCACCACCCACATCTCCCTTCTCGGAAGCATTGATTGTCACAGCTGCCATCTGGTTCAGCATTTGCTCAGCCACAGAAGCCACTTTGCTCAAAGCAATGACTTTTCCAGGACAGCCCACATCAATGACTAGCTGAGGCTGGGGTATATTTTTGCTCAACACAGGACGACCCTGATGGGGAATACATGTTCCAGAGTTCTCCATGGGGCTGCCCAGGGACCCAGCTCTGCTTCTCCCTCCACCGGATCTCACCTCCTCCTCCCTCCTTTAACAGAAGTTGATCTCTGAGATACACCCAGCAAGGCAAACTCTGTCACAGCGAACCTAATCAGTGACAGTCAGGAAACTGAAAATGTTTCTTCTCCAATAGATTTTATTTTTTTCGCTTGAGTTAGGAGACAAAGTCGTCTCTGAGAATGAGTTATGAGATGCATGTGGGTGTAAGCATGGTAAGTTCAAAGTGGATGTAAATGTTTGAAATAGTTGCTAGGAAAAATAGGACTAAGAATAGTCTGAGGAAACAGAAGCATTGTCAGGCTGTCTTGGTAGCCAAATTGAAGTCATAGACCAAGACAACTGTGAACATTCCTTCCGTTTTTAAAAAATATCTTCTCTTGGCTATTTTGAAAACATACATTTATGGCTTTCCTTTTATATGTCTCTCACTTCTCCTCAGTCTCCTCTAATGATCCTTTTTCTTATCCTTACTTATCCAGTTAAATTTAATGTTTGTCAAAGTCTGTCCTGGATTCACTTCACACATTTTTCTGAATAGGCCTATTTATTCCATTGCTTCAATTTCTCTCTATATACTGGTGAATCCCCAAACCCTTTTTGCAGCCCACTTCTCTTTCTTAAACATATGGTCATATACCCAGTAGTCTGTTGGCCATCTCTATTTGGAAATCTTACAGGTGCCTGAAAAGCAGCACATCTGAAATTTACCTAAGTGTTTTATGGCTTTAAAAGAAAACTTCATTTCTCTCATCCTTAATACCTCATTCCATAGGTTAAATGTTTTCAAATTTTAATTGAGGATATATCTCTAGGGTTCATTTCTTTCTTAATCGCCACATTTAGTCAACTTCATGGCCTATATTACAGGAATCCATCTAATATGCCCTTTATTATGGGCTCCAATATACCTGACCTACATTATTGTAATATATTGCAAATTTATTTTCCCAATTTCAGTCTTTTTTTTTCTCCAATCTGTTTTCTTTAAAGGTAGAATGTAGCATTTTATTTATATTTTCATTAAAATGTTGGCATTGAGAATCAGACATATGTTTAAAAACCTTCAAAAATAGATCCTAAAAAGCACTTTCTGCTTAGCGCAGTCAAGAAATAAGCGTGTACACTAGCTGGCTTCTCAACTATACATTGTGACTTCTCTTATGTTACAAGGGTATCAAGTTTCTATTTTTCTACAGGTAGTATTAATAGATAATGAGGTTTGGCTAGCACTGAAGCCAATCTGTTTTTTTTTTTTTTTAAATGATATCTGAGAAAATGCCTCTTCTGCTTAAATGCATCAATGCTTTCTTATTGCCCTTGTAATAATTATAATTTTAAGTGTTTTAATATTACTTATATGGCACCTTTAACATCTGGCTCCTGTTTACTTTCCTGCCTCATCTTTTGCCACACACCCCCAGTTCTATTCCCATCCCAACCCCATAAATTTTACTTTTTAATTACATTGCATCTCCTCAAGTTCCTGGAATATAAGGTGATCTCACTAAGCTTTGAATCTTTCATTGTGTAACAGATATCAGTGTCCACGGTAATGTGCTGTACCACACAATCACAAACTCCTATGGCATCCTTGCTAAACATTACTTTAGTGCTTGAGTCTGTGTGTCTGTGATTTAGGCTGGTCTCATTTGGATGCACTTACTGTTCTCTAATGGCCTTGGCTGGGAATATTGCATGTGGCAGACTGAAAAATGGCCTTTCCAAAGATACTGGGTTTTAATCCCTGGAACCTGTAAGTCAACTTACTGGGAAACAGAGTCTTTGCAGATATACTTAAGTTGTGGATGCTGAGATGGGGTTACAGTCGTGCACTATCCAGGTGGGCCTAAAAAGTAATCACACATGTCCTCACAAAAGAGAAGCCAAAGCCATGGGCTCAGAGGGCAAAGTGGTAAACCCAGAGGCTTGAACTTTCAGCCTCAGAGGATTATTTCTAGGGCTTGAAATTAAATGGGAAAGGCCCTGCTGGATTTGGAAATTGCTTGGAATTGGTGACATTTTTCTTCCTTCCATTTTCTCGCTTTTGGATTAAGAATGTGTATAATTTATCCTCCACTAGTCCCACAATTTTATTTTGGAAGAAGATAACCAGCCTTCCAGTTTCACAAATAGATGGAAATGAATTTTCCCCCAGGAGGAATCATACATTGTTGCACACATATTTTATTGACATGATTTAGATCATGAGATTTCAGACTTTTTTTTTATTTCGGCATATTACGGGGGTACAAATGTTTAGGTTATGTATATTGCCCTTGCCCCACCCGAGTCAGAGCTTGAAGCATGTCCATCCGAATTAATGGTATTTTGAAGAGATTTTGGACTTGATGCTATAATCAATTAAGACATTTGATAACCTTGGGATGGGGGGAAAATGTATTTTGCCTGTATAATAGATGTGAATCTTTTGAACCAGAGATGAGACTATGGTAAACCAAAAAAAAAATTGCACTACAAAGATATCAGGTACTAATTCCAAGAACTTGTACATGTTGCCTTACTTGGAAAATGGATCTTTGCAGATTTGACTGAGTTAAGGATTTTGAGATGGGAGAATTATCCTAGATTATCTGAGTTGTCCCTAAATGCAATCACAAGTGTCCTTATAAGACAGAGCCAGAGGAAGATCATACAGAGATACACACAGGAGAGAAGACAGCGTGAACATGGAGGCAGAAATTGGAGAAATATGGCCACAAGCCAAGGAATGCTGGCAGCCACCTGAAACTGGAAGAGGCAAGGAATAGACTGTCCCCTAGAGCATTTGGAAGGAGTGTGGCCCTGGCAACACCTTGATTTGGGTCCAGTGATATTAATTTCAGACTTCTGGCTACCAGGACTGTGAGTGAATACATTTCTTCTGTTTTAAACCACACAGTTTGTGCTAATTTACTACAGCATCCACAGGAAATTACATTCAGACACTGGAATAAATAGTCTTCTCTATCTGTTTCTTTATTAGTTTCTCTATCTGTTTCTTCTCTATCTGTTCCTCTAGCATTCTACCACGAGCTCATTTTCATGGCAATTTCAGAAGCAAAATCAAAATCAGAAATGATTAGGGTTTTAAGAAATCTCTGCTTGCATCTAGTTTATGGAGATGTTGACCAGAAAAAGTAAACCATGAGGCTGACTGGCCCAGAGTTATAGTGTGAGGGAACTGTAAATTTGTACAGAAAAAGATGTAGACACAGGATAAAATGAAGAATCAGGGCCATTTTTACAATCTACCATCCAACCATAGGTTTATTTTCTCTTAATTTATTACCTTTGTCTCTAACTCAAACTAAATCTCACTCATTTACAGATATTGTCCTTTCTCAATGGCTTAGATATTATGGTACAATTTTATTTCTATTATAGTTTTTGACATAAATATATTTTCATTATTATAGTAGTATTCTCAAAATGTTCATTTCACATGTCTTTACTAGACTGCAAGCACGGTGGGAGCAAGCATGCAGTCTTTGTCATCTTTGTATCTCCAGTAACTAATGCAGAAACTCAGACACAGAGCATGTTCAAAATATGCTAATTTCATTAGCGCACAAATTTTAGTCTGCTGCATTAGACATTCTACTAATGCACTAAAAAGCCAATGTTAGGGTTTATTGTTATTTTCAAGAGATTTTAAACAAATATGATAGTAGTTTTTCTTTATGCAACTAGATTTATGTACCTTTATTTTCATGTCATATATTATGAAAAGTATTAAAAGTCGAAGTTGATTAATTTTAACTAGCATTTAAAAAGTATTCAGTAGGGCGGCAGTAATTGACATATAACTGTATTCAAATTTAATGGACAAAGATTATTAATTTATTTTTCAGCTCATATTTTCTACTTTTCTTCTACTTACTTTCCCAAGAAGCTTCACTAAGGTGTCTTTGCCCACATACACTCATTTAAACATTTACCTATTGTTAAAACAATGTGTTCAAAATATCTGATGTTCTAGTTTATAAATTATTAATATTTTGCAGCTAATTTAATTTTTTAACTTTTTAAATAACTCTGGAATGCTGAGGAAAGATTAGACATTATGTCTTCTTTCTTTTCCTTTGGTTTTATGGAAAATGAATAGAAATATCCTGAGGGTCACCTTAACTACAGCCAGAACACAAGGGGGAAAACTTAGTCAAAGTTTCAAACACACGCGTGCGCACACGCGCGCACACACACACACACACACACACATCCTCCTAGTTATTTTACATTATTTTATTGATATTGGTCTTTACACTTTGTCTCTTATTAATATTCATAATGTTCTTTTTAATTGTAATGATAATGAGATGTAATCAATTCCAACAATATCACTTTCTTTCTCTATATTTGGTGTTTATTTCTAATTTGATAAATATTCATGAAAAAGAAAAATAGAAGCAGTGGCTAATATTGGCTTGAAAAATATTGTAGACACATGCTCCATCAGGTCTCCCGAACAGCTGCGCCTCTACACCTTCGTCCAAAACCACTTGTCAAGTTCTGGGCCTTTGCAGAGCAAAGGGTGCCAACTCTGGTAGCCTGTGCCAAACTGTGGGGAAGTTGCCTGATGCTGATTCAAATCCAGTTGGAATAGTGTTTAAAAACTACAAATTCAGTACATTTTTATTTTGGAAAGAAAATCAGACATTCTTTTTCTTCATAATACTGCTTTTGAAAAAGATATTAACTGTATAGAATAAAAATCACAAAATGAATGTCCTTACTGAGACCATATCTGCCACTTTGCAGCTTCTAGACCACAAAAATCTCATAATCTTTGGAAAGTTGGATCTCATTCATTCAAACATAATCATGTATTAAACTTTTTCTGGCAAGAGACTATAGTACATAGTAGCTTAATTTGCACACATGCAAGCAATACAAACATTTGAACTATTGAACAATTATTAGCTGGGTGATAATAAGTGAATTAAGCCTTACTGGTCACACTACAGGTATAGGTCAAACTGGGTAGATGCAGTTTCTATGGCAGTAGCAGGGAATGTCAGAATGAAGTAAGCTTGACAAATTGAAGCACATGCTGTAGTAGATTTTTTGATTTCCTAAATAAATTTAAGAAGATCACAGCGAAATTCAAGGGTCTATCAAAAGAAAAATGCTGTGGATGCCTTATAAAATGTGTCTTATCTTGAACTAATTATAACAAAATTTTACTTAACAATCATTGCCAGCTATGTCATATTAGTTTTCTTAGGGAAATGAGCAAACTATAAAAATAGAACAAAGTTTTGTTACAAAAAGTGTATTATATGTATCCCAATCTTGTCACCTAGAAAAAAATTAAATAGAAAATGTTAATTGAAATGATAATATTTCAGAAGTTCAAAAAGCTAATCATGAAGAAAATAGAAAATCAAAATATTAATTTGATTCTCTAGTAAGCATGAAACATTTCAGAATTGGAAACCACAATTACTATACTACTCGTGTTGTGCCTTGTTGTATACTTGTGTGCTGCTATAATAAAATAAAGAATTTATTATAGAAGATAATGCACCCTCTATCATTTCCCTCAGTTGAGACTTAATTGCTGAATTCTCTCCTTTCTGAAGTTTTTACAGACATTTTCAGGCAACCATTATGGAATTATTTAAAAAACATTTCCATACATGAAAATTGTGTACAACAATAATTAACTCATAGGAATAATGTAAAGAACGTGTTAGCATATTTTGTATAACAGTTCAGAGTAAAGGTTGAATAAATGGTAATTGTTGTTTATTATTTTAAAGGTTAACATTGAACTTCACTAAAAGTCAATGTTTTCTTTTACTAGTCAAATTGGTTGCAATGGAATGTTAATTTTTGATAGTGAATACAGATCACCAGTGTGACCTAATCCATGTTACTTTAACCATCTTAAAATTCACAGATAAAATGGGAAGTTGAAACATTTTCTGTATGTTAAATAAAAATTTTAAAGTGTGTGTGTTTGCGTGTGTGTGTGTGTGTGTGTGTGTGTGTATACTTAGATTATTTTCCAGTTGTATTTCCATAAGGATATGCCCATTTTTATTTCCCATTTGCTAGTATTAAAATAATCAATGACATGATGGTCTACAATGAACAACATTGCATTATTAGGTGGACATTATGAGAGATAATTTTTAAGTTAATATTTTTAATAATTAGATCTAAATTTTATAGTACCAATTTTTAGACATTCAGTGGATGGAATTCAACATTGATGATAATCATAAGGCCCAAAAGTTGACCATTTCTTTTAGTTAATATTAGCAAAAGAGCAAAATTATCAACTTTCAATAAGAATAATGTATTTATGAATAAATATGTGTATATCACACATACTTACATACATATATTAATTTCTTTGCAAAAATACATATTTATATTCTCTGGAGTTTTCTTTTTTTATTTTTATTTATTTATTTTTCTTCTCTGGTATTTTCTAACACACATATATACACATATATTTTATATAGATGTATGCATACACATATATAAACTTATTTAATTAAAGAATAAGTAAACATGCAAAAGTCTTGCAGCATCTCCTTTTAAATTACCAAGGCCAATTTTAAAATTATTTATATTAAACCCATGTTTACACAACACAAGAGATAAAAGTAAAATTATAATTAAAAAATTAAATAAATTTCTAAACAACTGTTAAATATTTCATGATTCTAGTCTTTCCTTTATAACAATGTTTCAAAAGGAGAGATCCTTCTACAATGAAGTGTGAAAGTTCATTGATAGAGTTCTGATAATACTGCTTTGCTGAATACATTGCAAATCTGTCTCATGTTTTTCAGGCTGCCAGTAAATTCTGCTAATATTAAATAAGAACTAGATTTTTTCTACACATCAAAAATTTCACTAAATTTAGAGCTGGCTAGGGGCCTATAAAGTTATCATTTTGTAGCCTAGTAACACACTCAAAATTAAATGCTAACTAAGGGGAAAATTGCTTAATATAAATAAATAATAGCCAGAATAAAAGAAGCATGCAGAAAATCACTCTAAAAGAGTTTTATGATCTTGTGTCTCCGGAGACACTTTACATTCTCCGTGGTCCTAAAGGAGAGGTTCTTTAACTCTTGCTTTAGTTCTCCCTCAGCTTGAAACACGAAGTTGAATTATGATGTGCGATGGCACTTATCTATGAATATCTTAAATCAGAAAATAGAGAACAAAGAAAGAGAAAATTGCTAATACCCTCATCTTGGGGAAGAAATAAAGAATTGTTTAAATGCAGCTGGCAAGAAAAAAACCCAAATTACCGTCTAAAAAGAAAGTTAACTGTCATGAGTATTTGATATGTGACGGAAACAGGGAAGGGAGTCAGAAGTAAAACTAGAGGGATTTTCTGCTCAGCAGAACATCTGCTGTCATCTTTACAAATCAAACATTTGGGGGCATGGAATACTTTAACAGGTACTCAAATGAATTAATACCAAATTAAAAAGAAAAAAAATCTTCAAAGATTGACTGCTGGCAGTCTGGAGAGATGTTAATATAAAAAAATTTGTTTTTTTAAATAGTCAAAAGGGTAGTTTCATTATAGCCAAAAAGATGCTGACAGTAGGTCTTAAAATTGTAATCAGTAAGACCACCAATACTTACTGGTCAATAGAAAGACAACTCCACATACAAGAAGGTATACGTTACTGGCATACTTACGTAGCAATCATAACTGCTTCGAAATACAGCATCATAAATATAGTAACATCCATACGATGTTTATAGCATAAATTATGCTTTTGTGGCTTGATATATTATAGTGATTAAACTCTATCCCTTCTCAATAGCACGTATATAATATGACCATACAAATACATGTTCAAATTTAGTTTTAGAAATTGGGCGTAACTCAAAATGTATAATTAATGATTAAATAAACAAATACAAATATTTAATACATTTAATAATGTTTGAATATGGAATTTTCTCATTGCCTACATACTAGTGTGCAGTCACCTATGTTTATGTCAGTTTTTTAAAAAGAGAGCTATCCTGCCATGTTAAATCACAATATTTCATTAATATTAGTTAATCCTAATAGACATTATCTATAATAGTTAGGATCACAAGAGTCTACCATAAATTTTTAAAAAATCATATCATTGCTGATATCAGTTTCACTGTTTAATTTAAATTTGCATGCAAATATTTGATATTAAAGTCTTTTTTGTAATAATCACTATTTGTTACTTAGCTCCTGTATCTTTGTGCTAGAAAGCAATATTTTTGCCCTCTCTCCTCCTAGGCATACGGGATAATTATATTTCTTTGACTCCTTGAAATTAAGTGTGGCTATGTGACTTACTTCTGCCAATGAAAAATAAACCAGTGAAAAGTGAATCAATTCCTGGCAGAAATATGTATATGAATTAATAGGAGATTTTCCATTCTCTCTTTCCTTATCATACTAACTATGAAAACAGAGAATTATATATAGTGGAGATTTCATCAATATGGATTGCTGAGATGTCACATAGAGGAAAATTGCCCTGAAAAGACACTCTCATTCATAGCTGATGTGGTGAGTGAGAAGTAAATATTAATTATTAAACTACAGAGTTGTGGGTGGGAAAGATTTGTTAGCCCAGTGCAGCCTAGCTTATCCTGATTAATAGAATTTTCTTTTCCCTAATTCCCACAACAAGATGATATGATTCCCTACCTACTCCACTGCCTAACTTTACATGTTTGAAATTATTTTTACAGATAGGAGGTATTAAAAACTTCCAAAAATATCAAGCTACACTTATTGCTTTGGTGAACACCACTCAAGTGACAGACTTAATGCTAAGGTATTTATTCACAGTGATGATACGATCAGTCCTTTTTCTCAAAGAGCATATGTTTTAGAGACAAGACCAACAAAAATACAAATGAACTGTTTCAATAAAATAAAATCATTTCTCCAATGGAAATACATAGAAAAACAGTGAAAGCAGGAAGAAAAAAATTGTATCTCTGCCTGAGGAAGTTAAGGAAACCTTTGCAGAAGAAGAATATATTTAGTATCTGAACACAGTGAGCATATTCCAGTCAAAGGGAATAGCATACTCAAAGGCTTGAAGACGTATGAGATCAGGACAAGTTCGTGGTCAAATATTGCTAAGTATAAAATAGAAAAGACATCAGGATAGATAAAATTAGACAATTGGACCTGGCCATGTGACAATGAGTCAAATAGTCAATGCGAAGGTCTTTATACATTTATAAATGAAAACTTTTGGAAGAACTTGGAACAAAAATTGAAATGATCAGTTTACATTTTAGGAAAAAAAAAGCACTGAGAGGAGAGCAAGATGGTTAAGTAGAGGCAGCTGTTATATGCCTCTTCCTCAGAGAAGAACCAAAATGTTGATTGCCAATACTTCAAATACAGTTTCTGGAAAAGAACTCTGGAATATAACAGAGAGGCCATAGGAGATGCCAAGGGTGAAGGAAAGGTAAGCTGGGCTGCCTGCTTAGGGTCCCTGAGAGATTTAAGTTGCTCCTAGACACAGACCTGGGGAGGAAAGACTCCCGGGGCTCCATAGTTCTGCCATGGACCTTTACAATCCTGGCTACAGAAGAGCTCCTCAACCCCTACGGGCCAGCAGACTAGGATAGGGAGCTGCCCTGAGACCATGCAGAGGCACTGCTCAAACACACTGGGAATTCCACAGGCTTGTGAACATTGGGCAGCTGCACAGTGGAGTCATCTGGGAGCGCATCCCCCAAAACCCTGAGCCCTGCCCAGAGGCCACTTCTGCCAAGGCAGGCTGCCAGGTCAGGAATGGAGATGGGAACCTCCATACTTTCACATGACCCAAAGACAAGTTCCACTGCCACAGCTGAGGGCTACTGTGGGTGTTTGGAGCATACATCTCATGCCTGTCAGCCTCTCCCAAAGCTGCCCAGCTGCCTGCTCCCATGGAAAGGGCCCCACCCTTACAGTGACAGGCCTACAGTACAACCACCATTGATCCAAGTGAGTATTGCACTGGAAGGCTGGGACCAGCCCACTTCTCCCCATCACAGCCAGAAATTGAACTCAGGGAGCCTGAAGACTGGTTCTCTGGCCAGGTCCCACTCCCCAGGATTCCATCATATCACTCAGGGTCATGGGGTTGAGCTTTGTGATCTGATTTCAAGTGGGGAAGGAGCCCCCATGGTCATATCTAAGAGGAGAATAAGTTCTTGCTGCAGCAAGGGAAGGGAGCACCCCTTTCTTCCCAGGAGCAGCTTGGGGAGAATATAGTCTGAGATCTGCAGTTTCTGTCCTGGGCAGGGAAGCTCATGACCTGGGGTGAATTTGCAAACTGAACGCAGACTGCTTGAGATTACCCTCTCTGGTTTTGTTAGGTATCAATGGCCAGATGCCAAAGGGAGTTATGCCACATCAGGAGAGTGGGAGCTGAGCACGTCCCACTACCACTTGGTGTACTGTGGATTCTTCCCCCCTGTACAGACTCTTTGACACAATGGAGATGCCCTGCCTCTCCCTGAAAGCTTGCCTCAGTAGCCTGGGAATGGCCCCATGACCCCCTGTGGAGTCAGAGCTTGCACCTGCTGTTGGGGAGTCTAAATGCAGATTTGCCTGACTCAGCCTTACCTGGCTTTGTGACTCCCAACTGCCTTGGTGGTGGTGAAACACAGGATGGGGAACCCTGGGAAATTGAAGCCTCCATTCATTGCCTGGATTTTCTGAATACTTATCTTAATGAAATAAGGCCAAACGTAAATCCCACAAATACTGCCACAGTTGGCTTTCTCCAGCTATGGTCGAGTGTCACCTACTGGCTGAGAAGTCAACTTTCACAGCCCATCACATTTGCTGACACAATTGTACAGTGTTTGGTCCACTATTACTCACAAGTGCCACCTATGAGACTGAATTGCACATGCCAACATAATTTATGCTAATAGATGTGCAAAGTGCTAAGGAACCAAATAATCTTCCAGAGACCTCATCTCCTCTTCTAGGCAAGAGTCAGGGAACATGATCACATGACTAGTACACCACAACTACAAACTACAAATAACTAGAATTTGAGAAAACCACCATGTTAAGGCTATCTATAAGGCTACCTTTTTCATATCTGATTGAGCATATTTGAATAACTAAGGAATTCATACAAAGCCTTGGCCTTCTGAAAGCACACATAAGCAAAGTCAAAGGCCCCTACCCAAAATATGCTGCA
>RJWJ010044100.1:0-12319 GCA_004363605.1 Indri indri | reverse complement strand
ATTTAGTTCTGATTTGATCTTATTAATTTCCCTTCTTCTGCTGGGTTTGGGGTTGGTCTGTTCTTCTTTTTCCAGTTCTTTGAGTCGATTCATTAGGTTGTCTATTTGTGATCCTTCTGTCTTTTGGATATAGGCATTTATGAAAATAAACTTTCCTCTCAGGACTGCTTTAGCTGTGTCCCATACATTCTGGTAACTTGTGTCTCCTTTGCCATTTTGTCCAAAGAATCTTTTGATTTCCATCTTGATTTCCTCATTTATGAAGTAGAGAATAGCTGATTTCTCTCTAATGTCTAAGGGAAATTTTGTTGTACTGTTTGTACCTATTCTTTATAAAAGTTTCTATCTTCTTTTAGAATTCTTACTTTGCCTTTGGTTTCCATTAGTACTTTGTAAAGAGTAGAATCCTACAATTCCCATACTAAGCCATGGTAGCCTACCTCTGAAAATTTTCAGTTTTTGAGGGAAATACAGAGATATTCAATGTTTGTTGGATACCACCTAAACTACTAGCCCAATGTAGCTCATGATTTCTTCAATAGATTGTACTACCTTCCTTTCAATGGTGTCATATTTTTGAAGCTGGGTTATTGACAGCTGCTGTGATAAATATTAATAGCAATTACCACACTAAAAGCAATGCGCAAAGGGAAATGAGGGTGGTGGTATCTAGTCTGATTCCTAAGTTTGAGAAGTTGTGTGGTGCCCGATAGATTCACACATCCCAATAAGTAAGCAATTGTATTTATTTAAAGATGAAATAAAAACATTTTTCTTTCAGCTTATGTGTATTATTTTTTCAAATGGCTGCTAAGTTATTAGGACAAAAAAACTCACTAAGTCACTAAGGACCTAACTACTTAATAAACAGAACAATCGGATATTTCTTTTGAATTAGCCTACTGTGAAAAGATAATGGAGGCAGTAAGGGCTCCATGAAGCGAGACTTTTTGGGAACACCTGGTGTAATCAGATGGTCATTTAAAATAATTCCTGATGTTACATTTATTCAATTCCTGTGCTTTTGAACTTATTTTTTAAAAAGTTGGGAACAACAGAGCTCAGGGATTGGCATTTCTGAAATTCTTTTCTTCTAGATAATAATTTGGAAGTCAGCCTTCTGCAATGGTGTTATTGACTCCAAGCAAAAAATGTTAAGTCAAAAAAGCCTGCCTTTTGTGTCACACCCATCAGGCATAGAAATCCCTGCTCTCACTGCTCTTCTCAGAGTGTGGTCTGTGGACCAGCAGCTCATGAGAAAGGCGGAATGTCAGACCTCACCCCCAGACCTGCTGAATCACAATCCATTTTGTAACAAGATTTCAGGTGACTCGGGGGCTCCCTAAAGTTTGAGAAGCCCCACCTCTCACGTCACATTGCACCTTAGCTGCTTTAGGTGGAAGTCCGCTATTCCCTTCAAATGTGTCTTTAGAAATTACTTTTCTTGTGTCCTACTTGTTTTGGGCCTTACTAAACCTTCCTAATGAATTAATGTCTGATATTAGTTGAAATGTGCTATTGTTTCCCAGCTAAACCAGGAATTTTGGAAGAAGCTGCATATAAATAATAATCTAACCCAGGGTTTTCAAAATATCTGACTATTATGGTCTGAATATTTGTGTCTCCCCCAGATCCATCAGTTGAAGCCCCCAATGTGATGGTATTTGGAGATGAAGCCTTTGGAAGGTACTTAGGGTTAGATGAGGTCACGAGGGTGGGGCCATAATGAATGGTGGTGCCCTTACAAGAAGAGACACAAGAGAGAACTCAACTGCCCTGCCCCACAGAAAACCAAGAAGAGGTCATGTGTGCATATAGGGAGATGGTGGATACCTACAAGCCAAGAGGAGAGGCCTCAGAATGAAATCTACCTTGCCAGCACCTTGATCTTAACCTTAGAACTATGAACTGTGAGAAATGAATTTCTGCTTTTGAAGCCACCCAGCCAATGGTATTTTGTGGCAGTCTGAGCTAAGACACTGACCATAACCAGCACCCAGCACTTTTGAGAGGCCCTGAATATTTTGACTCGGTAGTTCTGTGGCCCAGAAATCTATCTATATATATATAGCCACCCAGTGAGTGTTATGATTATTTTATTAAACACTATTTCCCTAACAACCTGATTATAAGAACCTCCTAAGTATTTGTTGTGAATTCCTAGGACTGTCTTTGGAGCATTTGATTTAGTATGCTTGGGGTGGGACCCTAAGAATCTGTGTTTTTAACAAGCACCCCAGATGATTCTGATAATTAGGTAATTTGGGGAAAATTTATCTAACCCAAGGAATAATATTAATGGAATTTTGGACACTTGTAGACTGGCAAGAAAATATTAGTGGGCCTCTTCGTTTAGGGGATCTTCCTACTGAAGTAGCTCCAGGAAAACCTATGAAGCTGGTAATGTTTATTATTCAGGCACTTTCAGCTTCCCTTTCAGTGTTCCTGCCTCTCTTCTAGGTGACCAGAGCTATTCTCAGTCCCCTGCATTCAGGTATGCTCTTAGATTTTGGACCACTTGGAGGGCATTTGATAAGAAAACTCACACTAAGGTATATATGACAAGTTATAGCTTAATGCAATATTCTTCCCAGGTGTGCTTGCAATTCAATATGGGGCAATTCTTTTTTATCTAATAAATGAAGGGCAGTGTGGGTGAGTGGTGTGTGTAGAGTAGTAATGAGGGACAATAATTTTAAGGCAAGCGAACCTTCTTCATGACCCTCTTATCATTTCTCGTAAGAGGTCATCTAATCTAAGCACAAGTAAGTTGGTTCCTCGTTTTTGCTATTGCTTCCAACCAAGGCTGGTTCTGAAAAATTCTCAGCATAAGTGTCTAAAAACCTGTACAAGGAAGATTTTCTAAATGCACAGACTTTGAAAACCCATAACATTGAGTTGTTATTTTTTGTCTTGTAAATGTCTTCAGTATTCATCAGTGCAGCCACCTCACCTTTTTCTCTTGTCTTTTAGCTTTAGTTTTGAGGGCAGGCTCATTGTACACCCTGAAATGAGTTTTCCTGGTGTGCAGCAGAAGGCACACATGTCAGGCATGTGAGATGGGAACATGGGAGGTGAAGAGTGGGAAAGGACCACTTGACAGAAGCAGGAACTAAGGCACAGTGGGAGTGACTGCTCTGTGTTCCAGAGTCAGTCAGTAGCAGGGCTGGGAATGGAACTCAGGCCTCCCGATTCAGGATCTGCTTTTTTAAGTCATCAAAGTGATCACAGCAAACATTTATTGAATTCTTATTATGTCCCAGGCACTGTTCTATGATCACGCATTGCCACGTTATCTTACTTAATATATACACCACACATTTTGAGGTGGGTGCTATTACTGTCCTCATTGTACAGCTAGGGAAACAGAGCTAGAGGGCACTGTAGCTTAGGTCCATGTGTCTTTTATTTTCTGAGTATTGGGTCTTTGTGCCAGTCATGAATCCCTTGTCTCTTAGCTCCAAATTTCTCCTTCAATATTTGTCCTATGAGAATGAATTGAACTTTTAAAGAATTTTTCCTTCTCAGTGATCATTTCAAGCTTTGTAACCTGGCTTGCTTGTACTCTGAAGGGCTGCTGCTGTTTGCACAACAGCTCTGGACTAGCCCTGGCCCAGGCAAACCAGTAATCTTCCTCACCATCTAGTGGGGTGCAACCATACCTTCAATGAGGTCTGAATCTGAGGCTTGAGGAGGGGGCTCCATTCCAAGTTTGCCCTTCCCTGGATACTCTCCCTTGGTCCAAGGTATCCTTTAGAGTTTTCTTCACATCTTTATGGTTATTCTCCTAGCATAGTTTAATAATTCGTTGTACTAAACTTCTATTTATTTACTGTGTGGGTTTTGTCTCCTGATTTTCTGATTGGACCCAGACGGATACAATTCTTCTCCTCCCCAACAATAATCTCTTCAACTGTCTACTTTGCTTTATTTATGATTTATTTATACAAAGGTATTTTTGTATGCCACAAATGCATTGATTGTCCTATCTTTTTGAGCTCAGAGACTGGACAAGGTGATCTCCAATAACAGATTAATTCAATAATGCATTCATTCATTAAAATTTTTTATTGTGAATGTATTTTATGCAAGGTGCTGGTGTGTTTGCCTTTATGGGATCAGAGTCCTATAAAGGAGGCAGACATTTAAATAGAAAAATTAGAATGCAAAGTGATGACTATTGAGAAATCAACAGAATTCCCCAGGAACACAATGACAGAATGACTCATTCTGTCTGTGAGTCAAAGCAGCCACATATGACCTGGATTTGGAAGAGGTTACTCAACTGTAAAGTATATGACTGTAGACTAAGTCATCCATATAAACAGCTTTCTTTATCAGAGAGGGAAAATGTTAATATGCTCATAAAGGTAACACATAAAGAGTGATGTCAAAATATTATTACTGTGCTGATAGTCACAGGCCAGGCTTCTCATCCATTCTCTGGGGGACCCTGGACACTGCACGGAACTGAGCGTCTCTGTCTATATAACTTGAGACCATTAGTTTACATAGTCCCTGATGTCTTTTCTAACTCTGAGTGGTGTATATAATTTAATATAATGCATTCGAATAGCAGATGTAGGATTTATGAAACAAAAAATACTTTAATCAGAAAGCATTCTGAATCTTATTTTTTAAAAAGTAAGATAATGTTCAGTTAAATAATAGAAGATACCTTGGAGGAGATCTCAGAAATAGATGTTTTTATCTGGGTGAGTTAGTATGTCCATTGTTGACTTGTCTTTAAGAAATGTTTGTAATTGTGAAGTGCTGGCTCTGTAATGAATGCTTTATGTTTTCTGAGCAAACAATAAAGTCACCTGCTAACAGCCTTTATATTTTGACACATCTCTAATTATACTGGTGGCTATAGATGGTGTTGCTGGGGATCAAGTGGTAAAAGGGCAGATCATCAGATCTCACAGCTTGGACATTTTTCAGAGGCCAGAGAGAGAAGCTGAGAAATAGATTCCTCGATGAATATCATGGGTGAGAATGAAATGTCCAGAATCTTTGTATATTTATTTACCAGCACAGAGTTATTAAAGGGTCTGAGAGAATATTAGTATTTGAAATTATCTTAGTTAACAATTCCTCTAACATTGGAGATGGCAAATGGGCTTTTCAACAGATTCTGCCTATTTCGTCTATAATAGCTTAATATTATGACTGGGAAAATGGGCTTTGGAGTGAGTTTGCCTTGGCTGGAATTCTAGTTCCAGCATTTAATGGCTGTGAAAGCTTTGCAAGATTACTTAAACTCTCTGAGCCTTAAACTTACAGGTCTTCAAACAAAGGACAGCAGTAATAGCACTCACATGCTAGGATAAAAAGAGGTGGTTTTTGTCACGAATTGTCATAGCGTCTGGGAAAGAGAAAGTACTCAATAAAAGTTAAGATTTATTATAATTGTTAGGGCAAATATCTCTGGAAAACAACATGGAGGGTTTTTAACAGATGTGAAAAGGAGGTTGCAAAAAGTCCTGAGACTTTATTTGTAAAATTAAACTCATTAGTTCTGCTTCCCTCTCTTACATGATTCTTGTAGGAATCTTAAGAGAATGTGTATGTGAGAGTACTTCCTTCATGTCATGGGCCAATGGAAATTAGTACCACGAGGCAGGATTTTCTTTCCTTTTAATGTTTTTTCTCTCCTCCACCATCCCAGCACATAAAGGGGTCTTGAGTAAGACAGAGTAAGACAGAAACTGGTTGAGCATAACGGCACGTCTTATCCATGGTGTAGTCTGTTGATCCTCCCTTTGAAACACAGTGGGCTCTGTCCACTTCTCTGCCTCCTTTGCTGTCATCTTGGCACAAGATACCATCACCCACAGTTGCGGGAAGTGGCCTTTCCATCAGGATCCTTTTCATCAGGACCCCAACCCCTTTCGAATCATTTCCCACTTGACTTCCAGAGTTACTCTCCTGCTGAAATCCCTCTAATTTCTTCCCACCGTGCTTAGAATAAAATCTACACTGATTTCATCTTCTGTTGCTTTCATACTTCCCACTACGTGCTAGCCCCAAGAACCTTTCTGTTCTTTAAGAAGGCCAAGTTCACTCTGACTTGAGAGCATTGACCTTGCTGTCCTGCATGATTAGAATATCCTTCCTCCTGATGGCTTCCCTCGACCTTCCTGCAGCTGGCTATTTCTTGTCATTCTGTGCTCTCCTCAGGCCTTTTCTATTGCACTGTCCTATTTTAATTTTCCCCATAGCTTTTATCACCATCTGATATTTTCTTTGAAGGTTGGCTTCAGAAGAACAGTGTGCTCTTCTCTGTCTTATTTGATGCTTCATTTCCAGGACCTAAAAAGTACCTGGCACATAAAGGTGCTAAAAAAGTCCATTAGTCGAACGTATACAGTTAGACTTTGACAGGGATCTGCATTAGCAAGGAAATGCTTGTTATTATTATTTTTGATTGTTTCACTTAGAAGACTCTAAAGCACCTAAAATCTCCTCCAGGACAGGACCTCACAAGCTTGAATATGTATATATTTTTTTGTCTACTCACTTCGTGGAGCCTGGGATGTTGCACAACTTCTAGAAGGATCTACATAGAGCTTTGTGATAGAACTGGGATCTGGGGAGGACAAGAAACAGAGAAAAAAGACTGAGGGCTCCAAATAAACTGTGTATATTGACACAATGGAATATAAGAAAGAGAGAACTGCTGTGACATGCCACAATGTGAATAAATCTTACAATCATGATGACGAATGCAAGAAGAGACAAAAAACTGTATAGTGGGTGATTCCGTTTATGTGAAGTTCATGAGCAAACTAAACTAATTTATGGAATTAAAATCAGAACAGTGGTTACCTTTGAGGGGAGGCTATTGACTGGGAGGGGCATGTGGGAGCCTTTTAGAATGTTGGAAATATTCTGTATTTTGATCTAAGTAGTAGTCGCATGGGTGTATATATGTAAAAATTAATCCTCTTTTATATTTAATACAACTCAATAAAAATATTTAAAAAAAATCCATGGGTGTAACCATTGGGAAAAAAAGACGGAGGCAGAGGATGATGGGGGTAGGAAAGAGAGGGAGATCTGACGCTGCGGACACTTATTTAACGTGGCTCCTCCACGGACCCGTCACCCTTACGCTCCATGGTCGGGGGGGGATAAGCCTGCATTCAACTTTCTGTTGAGACTTCACCTATGTATCTTCTAAGACCTAATTGGTCTAACATTGGGTCACAACTCTAGTGCCCAAAGAAAACTCAGGAAACTCAACATTGCTCAAGAGTCAAGATTTTAGTAGCAAAAACAAGCTTAGGAAATGCTGAGCTCTGGAATTGTTTTTAAAAACAGCATGAACAGTGACACGCATGGCATGCAAAATTTGGCTGCATTGACAGTGAAAAAGCAATGACTGACTGCTCCTTGATTTTGCTTTTTTTTAAAATAGGGCAGCTTAAGTTTGTCATACACCATAGTCAAAGAGGCTTCCATGGTACAAAGCAATCAAGGCAAAAGCCCTTACCAGCTAACTTACATTCATGCACAAATCCATATTTTTCTCAAGGTTAAAAATGCAACATCTTTCTCAAGTATCATTTTCCCCTGAACTCTGTGTAGGGGAGGTCATGGGAATAGGGTCAGCTGGGAGGAAACATGGCATTCTGAGGCTCACGTAACCATTTACTTAGATGAAATAACAGTCGGTGTCAACAGACTGCTGCTTGGATGATTTGCATTCTCCATAAATTATGGAGCAGATATTTATCCTTTGTGGAGGGGTGCTACTTTTCCTCCCTTTTGGCTAAAATTCCCTCTGATTTTTCAGAATGACCAAGTGCTTGAAAATAAATTCTGTGTGGTTTATTTTATTTTTAAAGATGTGAGGGGATATGGCTGAAGAGCCAGTTCCTAACATCAAGTCTTTCCTTCACTCTGCACATGAAGTTTGCATTTCCATGAGCATTTATGGCTGGCATTTTGAAGAGCATCATGCTTGCAATTCTTTTTAGTAGACTCAAGTTTGGCTTTAAGAGTTGACTTGAAAAACAGAGCTTATTTCCTTATTTCAGCAGAACAAAATTGCTCATCCCTTTTGCAATCTGCAGCTGTCCAGAATTAGGTAGCATTGCATGAAGTGATGCTTTCATGTCTTTTATAGTCCCTGAGGGTTTCCTTGCTGGTTGTCCTGTTTAATCTGACCATTCTTAAGTGTAAGCCATGTCTCCTCTACCCTTTACCCTGGTGTCTCTAGCCTGTACTTACAAACAGTACTATATTATTAAGAATAAGCTAGTTCCTCTGGCTTTTGCTCTTCCTGATCCCATAGGATCTTAGGTCCCTGTGAGGTACCCTTCAAATATTTTTAGGTTTCCCCAGTGAATCTCTCATATGTACTTACAAAGTAGCCAGGCTCATCCTGGGGACCACCATGTCAACAAACAAACATGTATCTGCTACAGATGAGGCCCCGCTGCCTCACTTTAAGGCCAGTAAGTCTCAGATTTGCCCTTTTGTGACTATTTTCTTGATGTTGTAGGTGTGCTTCGTTCTTTTTTATTCTTTATTCTTTTTTCTCTTCTATGTATTTTCAAATAGCCTGTCTTCAAGATTATTAATTCCTTCTTCTGCTTGGTCAATTCTACCATTGAAAGACTCTGATGCATTTCTCATTTTGGCAATTGCATTCTTCATCTCCAGAATTTCTGCTTGACCTTTTTTTATATTTCAATTTCTTTGTTAAATTTCTCAGATAGGCTTCTCTGTGTTATCTTGAAGTTCATTGAGTTTCTTCAGGACAGCTATTTTGAATTATTTGTCTAATAAGTCACATATCTCCATTGCTCCAAGATTGGTCACTGGTACCTTATTTAGTTCATTTGGTGAGATTATGTTTTCCTGGATGTTCTTGATGCTTGTGGATGTTTGTTGATGTCTTGTCATTGAAGAGTTATGTGTTTATTATGATGTTTGTAACCTGGGCTTATTTGAATGCATCCTTCTTGAGAAAGCTTTCTAGATATTTAAAGCGAATTGAGTGTTGTGACCCAAGTCTTTGGTCACTGAGCTGTATCAGCAATAGCGGTGCCCTAAGCCCAGTAATGCTGTAACTCTTGCAGACTCCTGGTAGTACTAGGAGTCTGTAGACTGCTGGTACTCCTGCTAGACTTGGGTAAAATATGGGGGAATTCCCTGGATTACCAGGCAAAGTCTCTCACTCTCTTCTTTCACTGTACTGGACTCCTGGAGTTGGGGGAGGAGTGATGTGGGCACTCCCTGTGGCTACCAGTGCCAGGTCACACCTGAAGCCAGCTCAGTCTTACCCAAAGCCCATGGTGGCTGCTGCCTGGCCTCTTCTGATGCTTATTCAAAGCCCAAGGGCTTTTTAGTCAGCAAGTGGTGAATCCTGCCAGGACTGGGTCCTTCCCTTCAGAGCAGCATGTTTCCTTTTGGTCCAGCACGGGTCCAGAAATTCTGTTCAGGAACTATGACCTGAACTCAGAGGCTTCAAGAGTCTGCTTGGTACTTTATTTTGCTGTGGCTGAGCTGGTACCCACGTTACAAAACAAAATTCTCTCAGCTCTTCCCTTTCCTTTACCCAAGTGGAAGAAGACTCTCCCTGAGCCGCACTGCCTATATTTGGGGGAAGGGTGACACAGGCACGAGTTTGGCCTTTGCAGCTAGCTGGTGTCTCACAGGGTCATTGCACCCCAAGTCTACTGGCTCAGAGCCCGCACAGCCTCAGGAATTTCCCAGGGACTGCAGCCTTTGTGGCCTGACTGCCTTACGAATTTAGTCCAGGCCCCAGGCTTCTTTTTGTCAGCAGGTATTTGGGCTAGCCGGAACTTGGGTTTTGGGGTAGAGGATTTCCCTCTGCCTGGGCTGGTCTGAAATGCTCCCTGTGCTATGTTCCCCTTTTCCCCGGGCAGCCCTGGGTTTCAAAGCAAAGTCCCGCAATCACTTTACTCTCCCTCCCTGGGCACACTCAGAGTGCTGGTGAGGCCTTGCCGGGGGAAGGGGAGGAGTAGCTTGCATAATGCAAGGTTGTCTTTTCTGCCCTTTTCAGTGCCTCTTTCCTGGATATAATATCAAAACCAGGTAGTATGATCACTCACCTGATTTTTGGTTCTTCTGAAAGTTTTCCTTGTGTAGAATTGTTGCATTTGTTGGTATTTGCTGAATTTGGTATTTGTGTGGAGGGACGATCACTGAAGGTTTCTATTTGGCCATCTTGCTCCACCCCCTCCAATCAGTCTTGCTGCCAGACTTTATTCTCCTAACAGTCTTCACCCCTGTGTCAAGAGGCCTCTGGTGAACACATTCCATCGATTTTCCAACTGAACCCAGGGATGACATAGTTCTGGTTTTCCTCAACATATTAGTACATTTGCTAAACTCTAGTTCAGTACCATCCAAGATGAAATGCAATGATGAAAATGTTCTATTAATATATCTACCCTCTCTAATAAGGTAGCCACCAGCCACTTGTAGCTACTGAGCACTTAAAATGCTGCTGGGACACTAAGGAACTGAATTTTTAATGTTTTTTACTTTTAACTACTTTAAATTTAAATAGCCATACGTGGTTAGCAGCTACTGTATTGGACAGCACAATTCTATTTTACTTAGTCCTAATAATACTGTATTTATGAGGTTAATAGTCTAGTCAAGGTGAACTGCCCAGCTGAGTTGCTATTTTAGAGTCCTTCATCTGTTGGGATATACAGTGAGACCTGCCTATCTTTCCTGTTGTCTTTGAAGGCTTCGCTCCCAAAGTTGAAGGAAGTCCTTTAAGTAAGAACATGCATTTCTCCCCAGAATGAGCAGGAATATACAGTCAGAGTCTAGTAATAACCATAATAGATAAGAAGAGCTTCAAGTTATTTAGTTCCTACTATGAATACTGCACTAAGCACTTAATTAAATAATTTATTTGTGCATTTATTAAATAAGTATTTATTAAGTACCTACTACATGACAGGCATTATTCTAGGCACTAGGGATACAGCAGTGAACAAAGTCCTTGCTATCATGGAGGAATATTCTATCCTTTTCTATTAGGGGGAGACAGCTAATACACAAATACTTGGTATATCAGGAGATGTTAAATGCAAAGGGAAAAAAAAGCAATTCAGGGAAAGGGTACAGAAAGTAATACGGTACTTTATCAAATGTGAGTAGTCTGAGACATCACTGATGTTAAGATATGTGAGCAGAGACCTCAAGGAAGTGAGCAGGTGAGCCCCGCAGCTCTCTGGAAGAAGAGAACTTGAGGCAGAGGAGGAGCACGGATAGCAGCCCTGAGGTGGCAGCAGCATGTGGAGTTCAAGGAATAGTAGGAAGGTTGGGGAGGAGCAAGAAATCAGAGCAAGATGGAGGCAAAGCCAGAGAGGAGGAGCAGGGGCTAGATGATAACCACATCATCCTTGCAGGATTGAGACTGTTATTTTATGTGAGAGGGAAAGCCATTGGAGGGGCTTCAGCAGAACAATGACATGCTTTAACTTATGTTGTACAAGACTCATTCTGGTTGCAGTGTGGAGAGTAGGCTGTAACAGTACCAGAGTGGAAGGTGGAGGAGGCCATTGCAATAATCCAGTAGGTGGCTTAGACTGGGGTGGTATATGAAGGTAAAAATAATAGGATTCAGTAGGACTTAGAGGTGGCCTTGATCAGTCTGCTTACGGTGATGTAGTATCAATGATCATAAACTTTCTGTCTTACATGGCTTGCTCTAAGTTATATAAGGTTATTTCTTGCTCTGAGAAATAAAACATTTCAAAGATTTCTGGTGAATACATAGGAGCACTGACAATAATGCTTTCCTATGAAATGTCACGCTGGCCACCACAATTCTGTGGATAATGTATCAGCACCTGTTAGAGGGCTGATATCTTGAGTTCTCAATCAATTTCACACTGGCCTTAGAAGTGAATCAGAAGCATTAGAGGTAGATGGGGCATTAGGAATTATTGGTCCACTTTCTTCAATCATGGGCAAAAAACCCTGAGGTTCAGGTGGTGTTTTTTAATTCTCACATTAATAGGCTCTGTGAGACTGAAGTTGTGAATTGTGTGAAATCACAATGTGGTGGTAAAATTTGGATTACCTTCTGTGTGGTGAATCAGTGAATTTGTGATAAATGAATCAATTTAGAAGGACCTAAAAGATGTAGATACTATGTTCTGGTTGCAATTCCTCTGCCTGGTCCTTTTGGCATCTCCATCTTGCATCTTCTACTTACTAGTTACGTCCTTGGATGAGTCATTCAACTTCTCTAAGTCTTTGTTTCTTCATACGTAGAATGAGGATAACAATACCTCTGTAAGAGAATTGTAATGAGATT
>RJWJ010044099.1:0-12317 GCA_004363605.1 Indri indri | reverse complement strand
ATTGAATAAGGATTCTTTTCCCCAGTGTATGTTTTTGTCTGCTTTGTCAAAGATTAGGTGGCTATATGAGGATGGTTTTATATCTGGGTTCTCAGTTCTGTTCCACTGGTCAATGGCTCTGTTTTTGTGCCAGTACCATGCTGATTTTAATATTACAGCTTTGTAATAGAGTTTGAAGTCTGGTAAATTGATGCCTCCCGTTTTGTTTTTATTGCCCAGAATTGTTTTTGCTATGTGGGGTCTTCTCTGGTTCCATACGAAGCGTAGAATTAATTTTTCTACATCTGTGAAGAATGATGTTGGTATTTTAATAGGGATTGCATTGAATCTGTAGATTACTTTGGGTAGTATAGACATTTTAACAATGTTTATTCTGCCGACCCACAAGCATGGGATGGTTTTCCACCTATTTACGTCTTCTGCTATTTTATGGACCAACATTTTTAAGAAATTTTGTTCTAAAGTAGCATGGAAATAGTTTCTAAAGTAAACCTATCATTTGCAAAAAGAAGCTACACGCACTTCCTCCTTCCTGCTTGAGCATTTACTATGTACATAAATACCAGATAGATAGACTCTACAGTGATGCCAAGAAAGGTGAGTCTTGCCCCCACTTTACTGAGAATAAATTGAAGCTTAGAAATGGTAAATAGCTTGCCCAAGACCAAGCAGCTCAAAAATCTAGAGAATCTGACTCTAAGGCCTGTGACCTTAACCACTCTGCTATGATACAAGGTGTTAAAATACCACATTACCAGCAGACAACTAGATGTTGTGACTTCTAAGTCAGTTAAAGTAGTCAGGTAGGCTTCCTGAAAGAGCTGAAAAATGAATAGAAGCTTGAAGGACAAATAAATTTGGTAAAGGTAGATTTTGTCAAAGAGTCAGCAAATAAATAAATAAAACTAAAAAAAGAGATTTGGACAAAAAGGAAGGGAAATTCAGAAGGGACTAGGTGGAATTTTGCAGAAGGCCTTCATGAGAAGAAATTGAATTGGAATTAAATGCTGGTCAAGGCAGTGCAAATCAGTTTGTAAATGAAGGATGTCCCCGTTGGAAGGCTTCCAGAAAGACACAGCAGTACAGGCAGGAAGTAGCTGCCCTGTGATGAGTAAGTCAGCACCTTCCTGTGCAGGGTAATAGCCTCACATCTCAGTGGGGCTCAGATGACAGAAGGGAAGGACGTGACAGAGCTAATATGATCATTGCTTGAAAAATTAGAGCATATAATCACACAGAGATTTTTCACCCCAAAAGACAGGATCTTGTCACTTAACAGGATCGATGGAGAAAGAAGTATATCCCCTGGCCATTGAGAAATCCCAGAGCACCTGCATCTCTGTAGTGTTGAGCTGAGATGTGTTAGAGATAGCTACAAGTTAATCTTCTGACCCACAAGAAGGTTCCTGTTAGCAACAAAATTTCAAAGGAATAGGCTAAAATGTAACCATTAAATTCTAAACGTTTAGTCCATTTGTGCTACTGTAAAAAATACCTGAGACTAGATGATTTTTAAGCAATAGAAATGTATTTCTCACAGTTCTGGATGCTGGAAATCCAAAGTCAAGGTGCTGGCAGGTTTGGTGTCTGATGAGGGCCAAGTCTCTGCATCCAAGATGGCATCTTGAATGCTGCATCCTCTGGAAGGGACGATCACTGTGTCCTCACATGGCAGAGTGATTCCCTCAAGCTTTTTTATAAGGGGCTAATCCTATCTATGAAGTCAGAGTGGTCATGGCCCATGGTCCCCACCTCTGAATACTGTTACACTGGGGATTAAGTTTCAACATGAATTTTAGAGGGGAATAAACTCAAACTATAGCACCAAACAGTCCCAGAATACGACAATAGTGCTATGCAAATTAAAGCCCAGGCTTTGAAGAGCCCAGATTTAAGATTCTAGGGCAGGAAAATCTTGTCATATCGACATTCACACAAAAGGCATGCCAAGTTTGAAAAGCGAAGAAAAATACCCTATTATGAATAGAAATAAAAAAAAAGATTTGAACATGACACAAATAGCCAGGCCTGGGATGCAGGGAACAGGCATTGAGGGTAGGGGTCTAACTACAGGGCTGCAATAACTAAAATTTTGTGGTTCTGTCATAAGAATAGGCCCCAAAAAAGTCAATGGATGGCTTAGAAATAGACAGTAGTGTTTATTGATATATGTAGAGAGAATATATGTGATAACCTGAATCAGTTTCAACAATAAATATTGCTGAAATATTTAGTTAATTATTTGGTTTCTAAATTTATTTAATTCCTAATTTATTTTAAACAATAAGTGCAAAAATCTAAACCATAAAAAATTAGAGGAAAATAAAAGTTAAGCTTATCAATTTTCTGGTTTTTCAAGCTTTAAAGTTAGATAAGAAATTACAGAAGAAAGTTAAATTTGACAACACATTACTACTTTAAGTCTTTATTTCAGAAAATACCTTGGAACAAAATTTAAAATATTATAGACATTTTTTTTTTTTTTTTTTTTTGGCAGCAGGGTCTAAACTTTCCTTTAGGTAAACAGTGTTCCTGCTTGGCTTCACTGGGGCTGTCTCCATCCCTCCAAAAATGGACATTTGAGATAATTGTGGCCAAAATGCTACCTTCTACATCCCTAAGCAGAATGACCATTTCAGGAATAGGCACATGGCCCATGTCCACCCAGTGAGACTCAATTCAAGAGCTTGTCCTAAAATGGAAGGGGAATCCTGTTCACACAGCGGTAGCTGAGAGGGCTGAATCTCTGCTTGGTCATTTTGTCTCCAGATAGAAGAGGTCAACCTGAACGAGGTCAATCCAAAGGAAATCCCAGCTGAGACAATAGGCAGATTCTGAGCCTGGTTGATGCTATGAAATCCTGAAACTCAGCTCTACCTGAAGGTAGTTCTCCAGAGCCTTCCGTAACATGAGGCAATTAATTCCCATTTTTGTTAGGCTAGATTGAAGGGGCTTTCTGTCTCTTGCAACCAAAAAAAAATTAAAGCTCATAATGAGGCGAAAGAAAATGTAATAAACATTGCATAAGGGTGATAATTTTCTGAATATATAAATTACTCATACAAATTGATAAGAATTTTACCCCATAAAAAATGAGTAATTTAATAAAAGGATAAAATAGCTAATTAACATTTTTAAAATACACCATACTAATAATCAAAGAAATTCAATTAAAGTAGATTTTAGATACCATTTTTCACCTATAAAGTTTACCAAAAAACATGTGACAATTATCCAAAATAGAAGTGAGGACGAGGTAAGACACACTCACAAGCGCTGCTTACAAGAGTATCAATCTGTACAGACTTTTTAAAATAAAACTATTAGACAATATATAGAAACACTTCAACATTCTAACACTTTGTTACAATAATTCCACATTTAGGAATCTATCCTAAGAACTTATCTTAAACAGAGATAAAACACTATGTATAGAAATTTCAAAAATCATGTCATTAAAGAAATTTTTAAATGCATAATAAAAGATTTTCATTATATCCCTATGTTAAAAAGGCAGTAAACAAACTTGTGTTTATAATATGACTGTGACTATTTGAAAAATTATGTAAACATGAAGAAAATACACTAAGTGTTCATAGTGGCTTATCACTGGGTGATTGAATAATATTTCTTTTCTTCTTGCTATTTTCCTAAGTTTTCCACATTGCTTGTAATAAGTATAATCTTGATAATCAATGAAAGATTTTAAAGTTCTTTTTAAAAGATTACTTGCCCCTTTGTCCCATTTGCTCAGAAGTATCTTTGAGGGTGCAGAATGTCACAGACTCAAAGGGTACCCTAAATTGGAAGGGATTTCAGAGGTGATATGGATCAACGTTTCCCCTAACATGGCTATCACGTTCACAGCATCTCTGACAGATAGTCCTTCGCTTTCTATTTGCAGACCTGCAAAGAGAGTGAGAGGGGCAAGGCACAGAGCTCATTCATATTCAAGAAGGCTCCTCGCTCTCAGCAATGAAAAGTTCCTACTTATATTGACTCTGCATCTTAGGCTGAATTTTCTTATTGTGACTCTTCTCCTGGTAACTTTGAGTCATTAATCTTCGTCTTACTCTCTGGAGCAATAAAGATCATGTCATGGGAAGATCTTGGCTTTATCATCAAGTAGATCACAGTTTGAATCCTGGCTGTATCCCTGTATGAGTATGATGATCTTGAACAGCAACCCGAAACCTCTGCTTCATCGTTGGTAAAATGGAGATAGTGATACCCATCTCTCAGACAAGTAAGAGATCCTATGTACAAAGCACCTCGCATGGTACACGGCAGACACTTATTGACTGTTAATTCTCTTTCCTCTTATCCTGACGGCTAGGCAGGTTGCCTAGAACATATGAATCCAAAATTTTTGTTTAATGAATGAATTTAAATTATTTTTCAAATAGCTGTGAATCCACCTAAGCAGGTAATAATCCACCCACGTTTCCCCATTGTATCTTTGAGAATGTTATGAAAGAGTATGAGGTGCTATATGGAATTTAGGATATATTATATTTCAACTTTCCCTTGAATTACGGGACTAAAATAGGGCAGAGATCTGATTAGTCTGACCGATGTTCTTCTTGAACCCATGTTGCGCTCAGTGATCACACTCCCCTCATAACTGTGCATAAAACATCTGCTTAATAGTCTAGTCAAGAATTAAGCTTAGAATAGACATCAAGATCACTAGGCTATAGTTTTCAAACATGTTTTCCTTTCCTGCTTTTTTTCTTTTTTTGATATTTTGACAGGTTCTGTGTAACCTCTCAATGAACTTTCAAGAAAAAAGTGAAGCAATTAAAAAATTAGCTCTTAGTGATGGTATGTATAAAGTGCCTCACATGGTACACAGCAGACAGACACTTACTTACCATTAATTTCCTATATAATATCATCAGAAATCATATTTGTTGGTTCTTTGCACCCTGGATATAATGTATCAGGTCCTGAAGATCTGAATTTATTTAAAGCACATTGGTGCTCTCTGCTTCCCTCTGCTACTAGTGATTTGATTCCATCTTCATATTTTCAGTCCTATTCTCTCCAAAAAAGAGATAAGGCACTCAGAGCCAACAGGAGCAAACTGTGACTTTTGCTTTCTCTGTTAACTGTTAATGTTATACCTGCCACCCTTGAACAGTGGTTCTCATCCCTCTGGACTCCTTTTAGGATTTCTGGCAAGCCACCCCTCCCCTGAGCCAGCAGGCTTCGCTAAATGGTTCATGTCAGTTTCTGCCCATTCATCTTTGGTTACCTAACACTGATTTCATTCTTTTAGGATAGCACTTAGTGATGTTATTTAATATTCTCTCCCTTTTCTTTTTCCTCTGGATTGACTGACGCAAGATATCAAGTAGGAATTTTCCTGTTTTCTCAGAACCATATCTAAGACCAAAGCTGAAGATTAAACTATGCTAAGACAACTCCCCGTCCCCCCCTCCCCCCCCCCCCGCCATTTTCTAATGTATAGAACGTCCCTACAGAGCTTACTGGGAGGTGTTGCTTTAGAATAAGCTTTACTAACAACCACTGCCACCTCTCCCTGGACAATGTAAGAAGATAACTTTGAGGGTAGTGAGGAGGGTCACCTTTTAAAGAAATACTATTCCATGAGGGAAAAGGAAAGTAGGTTATCTTGCTACCTAAAAGCAAAGGAGGAGAGCTTTGAGAGAATTTATTTTAAGACTAGTGGGTGACTACAGAAAGGCAAAATGGGCAATTCATTTTCCATTTGACAAGCCATTTGGCCAGCACACCTGGACTACCTGAGCCAAGGAAAAGAGGGTTGGAGAGCACAGTGAGGCTGAGAGAACAGGCAGCAATGACACTATCTAGCTCCATCATTTGACATGGCAAGGACAGATGACTTTCCTAAGCATCAGTAGACACTAAGAAAAGTTGTTGAACTCTGGATATCTTTCCAGACATCACCAAGAGGGCTGACCACCAGGAAAGGGGTTCTCAGTTTGGGGTGTACAACTTTTGGAGGGGCTTAGGGAGTAGAAAAAATAAAGCCAAATTTCTCATATCAGGAAGTATGTACTGCGAAGGGAAGAACTCTGGAGGCCCTCAGAAGAACCCACATATGAAAGGACCAGCAACTCCATGCCTCGCACACCAGAGGGCATTCATGATTACGTTGAGCCGAGCAAGCAAGGGCAATTAACCAAGCAGAGAACTCAACTTCATCACAGGCAATTATTAAGAATACATTTGCCCTTGTGCCTCTTCTACATTGACTATTAAAAAAAAAATCTCCTGGCCGGAAGATAGAAGAAGAAAAAGTCAATTCTGTGTAGAATGAAGGGAGGAAAAGAACTTTGAATTTAATTCAAAAATAAAATTTTAAAAGAACAACACAAGACTCTTCTAATAAGAGTCTGTGAAAGACTGGAAAGTGACTGGAAAGTGACTTTCCAACACATTTTTAGGGTACCTGTCATGAATCGCATGCAAGTAATTGCATACAATGAAAAAGCACAGTAACTGAAAGCTTATGTTTGAATGATTTGAAACCAACAAATATATTTAATTATATCTTCTTATGCATTCGTCTTTGTTTAGACCAAGAATGGCCATATTGCCATTATTTGATGTTCTCTCCCTTTTTCTCCCTTGTCTGGATTATACTGTGATCGCAGATTCAGGATATTTATGCCTCTTGGTATCCCCTACAGCAGCACAATAAAAATGACAGGAAAGAATAATCTGAGGTGAAAGTCCTCAAAGGCTCCCTATTCTACCTTTGAATATCAGAATTCAGAAATGCCAGGAGGCTGGTGACAGGGCCTTCACAAAGGAGCAATGACTGGGCGGGATAGAGATGTAATTACATAAACATTCAGAGAGGGTGCCTTGGAACTTCTTGGCAGTGTGAAATACAGAGGGAATTCACCCCAGTATGAGAGAGGTCAACATGCTTGGTTCTATAGAAGGCCAGGGGATGATTTTATAGGTCATCACATGCAACAGCACTTGTAATATCTCCCAACCTATTCCCGTAATAGTCTGTGCCAAATTCCACTAGAAGGGGTGATATAGGGAGCTGAAGAAGTGGAGAGAGGAATTATCAAATTAAAATGAATTAGGAAATCAGTAGGCACACTAAGGAAATAAAAGTTGAAGATCAGATTGTTATCAAAACATTGTAGCTGGTGGGAAGCAAGTTCTTCCCCACTTCCCCGGGAGTAAAACTAACAGCCCTATGGGACGACATTCACATCAAGAGTTGTGCCATCATAAGCAGCAACAAACCTACATCCTACATGAAAGTTAGTCCACCATTCTTTTAGGCTTACAAGAATGTCAGCCTAAAAAAGGGAGCTAGAGGGTTAAAGAGAATACAATGAAACAAAAAATTGTGTACAATAAACGTTTGCTAAAATGAGAATGAAATGGTGTCACTGGACGACTTCTATAAACATCAAAGAGAATGTGAACTACACTGAAGATCCTGCCAAGAAAAGGGATTTCATAGATTCTATTGATAGGGACTTGAGGGGAAAAAAGAATACTTTCATAATAATTCTCTTTATTATTTATTAATCTTACCACTTTGGTTATATTGAATCTCTAGAATAATCGTGGTCTGGAAGACTTAATAATTAAAACTAAGGTAAGTGTTAAATGTTGAAAACTTAGCATTTGTATTTTAACTGAGCTTACACCGAAGTCATAAATAACATAAAAATTTCAGGCACCACTACAGCAAGAAGAGGGGCCTTTTGAGAATGGACTGCACATGTATACAATTTGTACGATATCATCAGCCTAGGACTAGACACTGATACTCTATTCTATAAGGCTATGTTTCTGACCAATGTTATCAATGGCAAATTTGGGGGGGAGTTTTTTTCTTTATTTTACATTCACGAGTGATAAATTTAAGTTGATCTAACTCATTGCTCAACCTTCCTTGTGACCACTGAATAAATGAAATGATATCCTCACAGAGCCAAAGCTCAGTGACATTCAGGTGCTTTTTTTAAGTCTGACATGAAATCTTCTATAACTCATGAATAAAATAAATTTGGCAAGTTCTATTTCAGAATATTTCAGCTGAATATTTCATATCCAACTATTCGTTGTAAAGCCCTAAAGAGATATTGAAAACCCTAAAGTGATGATTTCCTCATTTTGAATATTTCTGAATTCCTTGAGGGAAAAAAAGAGAAAGGTAAGTCCATTGCTATAGGACTAAAAAAAGTTGAAACTTACCACATTCAGAGTTTAGCATTACTTATTAGTTGGGAATTCAAAATACCTCTGAATTATACTACTTTTTTGAAAAGAGAAGAAGGCATTGGCCTGGAATACCATATCTAGCTTGACTAGAGGCAACACAACTGATAAGCAAATAATGTGCACTTTTACCCCCAAGGATCTGGGAAATAAGCACAAATAAAATAGTCAAGGGCTTAAAGTTTAGCTAAGAGAAATTTACTGTGGCTAAATAGAGGAGAAAACGGTTGATCCCAGGGGAACTAAGTAGATGGTAATGTAGGATGCAATTAAGAGCAGTGGTAAAGCAATTCACCGCTATTGTTTTGTTTCATCCAGTCACTCTAAGCAAAGGCAGCTGCAACAAGGGAATGGTCCTCTCTACTCCAGCATCTGGGGAATTCAGGGATTTCCAGCACAAAGACCCATCAGCTGAAGGGCGAAGAGACAGAGGATTCAGGAAGACTCGTTGGCTAATGGACAGGGGAATAAATTCTCCCAGAACGCCCCCTGTTCAAACCACTGGAAATGAAGTCGCCCTTCAGATAATCTGTATGCCTGTTTCTTTTTTCCATTTTCAATTTATAATAACAATAACGACCTAGACATAGGACATTTCCTGGGCTTTAATGACTGTCTGAGGTTAATGGCCCTCAACTACACCTCAGGCCATCAACCCCTCCCAGCTGGTCATTAATCTCCAGGAAATATCCTGTTCCAGGGTCATTATTGTTTCAATATCAACTATACCTTAAAAGCTTTATGGATTCTGCAAATACAGATCTCTCACCAATAGAGGTTATAAAACCTGTTTAGAATTCTGAAATTATCTTGAGTTTGACCTCTCAGAGATGTTTTCTTCAAAACTAAAATCGGCTTGGGAAAACACTCGACTTTGTTTATTTATTTACACTTCCTCAGGAAAGAGGTCTGCTAAATATTATAAGGACTCAAACAAAAATCAATTAATATTAGGGAAAAAAGTCAAGTTTAAAGGGGAGCACCATGGCTCCTAAACAGGAGCATAACTCAGCCCTTGAAAACAAATGTTATTTGTGAAAATAGCTCCCTGCAATGATTTATTGCTTAAATGTCACCAGATTACATCCCATGCATAGAATGTATCTCATTCTAAAGTTTCCTTTTCATTTTTGTGCAATCTGTACATTAATATTATTACAACAAGAATTCCATATGAGGAGGGGCTGAGACACGAGTGAAATACGACTTCTGGACAGAGCAGCTGTCTGATTAAGAGTCTGATTCAGCAGTAGAGGGAAAGATGATTGCCCAGGAAGCCTTTGAGATCTAGAGAGCTACTATAGGCAAAGAAGGGGGACAAGGCAGGAAATCTAACAAACGGTAATAGAAGCATGCCCCAGTAAACAGGAAAGCCATAGAAACATGGGGACTTGGGCAGGCAGTCCTCAGAGAGACGTGGAAACACTGGATGGATCCCAACTTTGAGGAAGAATCAAGGGTAAAAGAATCAATGGAGGTTGTGACAAGAACACAGTCTAAATGCAGGGTTAACCAGAACAACATTTTCAGGTCAGGGTTTCAGATCCTGAAACTGAAGAATGAGTGAGGACACTGATCACAGGAATTAAGCACAAGCCCATGTATCAGACCAAGAGCACAGAATGAGTGAAAACAGAGACAAGGTGTTTTGGTCTGCTCCGGCTACTGTAACAAAATGCAATATGCTGGATGACTTAAAAAAAGGAAATTTATACCTCCCAGTCCTGGAGGCTGGAAGTCTGAGATCAGTTCAGTTTCTGGTAAGGGCCCTCTTCCTGGTTTGCAGACAGCCACAACTACTGTATCCTCACATGGCAGAGAAAGAAAGAGATCTCTTGCATCTCTTCTTAAGAACCCTAATTCCTTTATGTGGGCTCCACCCTCAGGACCGCATCTAAACCTAATTACCCCAAAGGTCCTACCTTCAAATACTATCACACTGAAGATTAGGGATTCAACACATATATTGTTGGGGGGGGGGTGGGCACAGGGCGGGGCAGGGGACACAAACATTCAGTTAGTAGCGCAGGCTGACTGGATTCTACCTGAATTAGGCTCCCCACGATCAGTGATAGAGTGATCTTGGAGTCTGGCACAGAGCTGAATCTTGGAGATATAGGGCTGTAGAACAGAACATCGGACATGTTACACAGAGCTATCCACTCCAATACTCTACTTACAAAGGGAAAACACAAACATTTCTTTGTGAAGCCACTTAAAAATTTTACATTAGGTCATACAAATGTGAAAATTGCAAGGTATCAGGACTCAAAGAGCAAGGAGTAGAAGTAAACAACAGTTTCCCAGAATTTTCAGGTAAACTATTCATCAGAGGGAAATGAATTATTTAACTCATAGAAAATGAAATGATGTACTATTGTTTTAGTACCTGACTGCTGTTATAGCACTTTCCGCAAGCACTGAAGTTAACACACTGGCTGCTACTGAAATATTTTAACAGTGGAATCAGGAAAGTATAAAACAAAAGATGAATTTGAAATAGACTCTGAGACAAAGACCTGGGTATAAATAGCTTATTAGGAAAACTGTTTAGATGATTCTTAAACCCCACCTACTTTTACAATTTAAGTTAAGCCAAGGAGTGCTATCAGCAAGATGGCAGAATAGGAATTCTCCAGCTCCACTTTGCCTCAGAGAAATACAACTAGCAGCTATCCACATGCAAGAATACCATCACACATATTCCAGAACTTTGGAGTGAGGCTGAGACACCTCCTTGAACTGCGCAACCAAGAAAAATAGTGATCAGAAGATTGATTTTCTTTGACCAAACCACCCCTCCCCAAGCTGGCACACTGCCACACACAGAGAATTCCCCTGAATACATTTTAACAGTGGGAAAGGTGAGTTGGAGGTGAACATTCAGCTTCCCCATCATTCTGGTACTTTGTTCACTCCTATCTTGTCCCAGGAAATATTGGAACTACTGGCAGGGCTAGAGCACCTGGGATCAGTTAAAAACAAAGAACAGGGGTGGGAGACTCACAGTGACCAGCCTACAGATCTTGGTAGTTGCTCTGCATTCCAGCCAACAAAAGCACCATGCCAGTGAAACTAGTCAACAGCATCTCATTGCAGGAAACACACTCCACAGGTCTTTCAAGCTGAATACCTAGCCAGCTTCCCCACACAGCCTGAGTCTCCTTAAGTCCTGCCCAGGTCAAGAGGTAACTGTAGGTGAAAAATTTCCCACAGAGAGAGTATCTGGCCCCACCCAACCCTAACTGCAGAATGGAGACTCCAACAAACCTTGATGCTCTACTTCAGACTCTCTAGGCCAGGAGGCAAGCCCAAGCCCACACATAACTATGGGGCATGGTCTCTGGCCCTGTGCACACTGTGTGGCTGAGCAGCAACCCAGAGACTTCACTCAGCCTCAGAGCCCATCACACAACCCTTCTCAGCTACAGATTCTAAACAATAGTACTGCCCATCCAGGGAAAGTAACCTGCTACCTTGCTCGATTATAGATGACTGTAGAGCTCAGCCAGCAGCCCCACCTAATGGCAGAGTCCAGTCAGTGGTCTCACTGGACCTCAGAGTGCAGCCAACAGTATCATCAACCTCAGAGCAGAGCAAGTAACTCAGCCTAACTAGGGAACCCAACACCAAGGTCTGCCTTTTCAAGGTCACTACCAGCCAGCACATCCACAAGCCCAGGCTAGATCAAATAACAAAGGTTTATCACCACCAAAGAACATCTACAAAAGCCAGAAAAGGTGGATGTCTCTTCAAATGTGCATGCATAGATGTAAGAACAAGGATTATGAAAAAACAGGGAAATATGACACCATCAAAAGAAACTAATAAAACGCCAATAATGGACCCAGAAGAAATGGAGATCTATGAAATGACTGACAAAGAATTCAGAATACTCCTCTTAAAAGTTCAGGGAACTAGGAGAAAATACAAATAAAAAAATTAAATGAAATTTGGACAACTCGTGAACAAAATGAGAAGTTTTACAAAGAAATAAAAACAATTTTAAAAATCAAATAGAAATCCTAGAGATAAAGAATGTAATAACTGAACTGAAAAATTCAATAAAAAAA